>JAQFYB010003607.1:0-18857 GCA_034694085.1 Pogonognathellus longicornis | reverse complement strand
TGTGGTATTTTATCATCTAAAATTACACAATCAAGTAATTGCATATAAAAGATGCTTTTATTTCATTATATGAGTTCATAAACTTGTGTTAAACCTGATGTCCGCATATTTTTCATTCACTTTACCGTGAAAAGGTACATTTTGAGCTTTTTCAGTATGTGCCATGCTATTCCCCAGAGGCAAAGTTATTGAATGTCATGTTGTTTTAATGATCGATAACTAGGCATAATAATATGTTCTAAGTTTACAATAATTCCATGCTTTTTATAAATTCTTATAAAAGATGATTTTGTGACTCTTTATCAAGATGAGATGTTGGGGTCTTTTGACATGTACCTTTCTTGTTGTGTGGACTACTTATGACATTTACAATTACAATACAAAGAACTCTAGCGCTGGCCTTATATACGTGAGACAAAAACATTCTGTTTCATTTGATTTTAATAGGATGCCTACATTACAATATACAACTATTTTGGAATCTTATATATTTTTAAATGAAAATGTGAATTTGGTTCCATTTTATTTTCTGAAGAATTTTCCACCATTGAATTATCTGCATGTAAATTATCTTCAGGCGCTTTTCACCATTGTATTTTCATTTATGAGTTTGGCGGATCATTTCATAATGGCTTCTTTATTTGTGTGTGCCTTGATCGTTTCAAATATTCTAAAGACGTTCATGAGGCATCTAGAAAAACGACACTTTTCAATTCCCGAACGAGATGACGTAATCTATGAAATTAACTATGAAATGCAAACATATTATCTTTCTTTAAACAATGTAATTCTAATTACCAGAAGTGTTACATGATTTTTTCTGAGTTTCTTTTTAGATCATAAATGCATTTTGTCAAGTTTGCTCTCTTGTGGAAGCAGTAAATGAAGCTTTTGGTTTACTAGTATTTACAGTGGCTTTATTATCTCTTCCATACTACGCTTTTGCTTTAAAAGATCTCGTGTCAAAAAAATTCCACCGAAGAATTGTCAGCATAATATACATTGGAAGTTACTACGCCACTTTACTCGCTGCAGCTCAAATTGATAATATGGTTTGACCCCCTTGAAATAATGCCCATATAAACACATTTTTCTATATCAGAACCAAAGGCGAAACCAGGATTTGTTTTCGGGGGCAGGGCTAACTCAAAGCATTATAGGTATAATAAGTGTGCTTAAATTATTATCGTACGAAAAGTTTTAGGTTGGGTAAAAAACAAGTGAAAAATTTCATGATTTTATATACTTTTTTGGTAAAATAACCTCTTTTTCCGGATTTCGGGTGGGGGAATGCAATCCTGGTTACGGCAGTGATCAGTACATTAGATTATGCCTGTGCCTGTTATTATTTACAAAAAGCATGTAATTGATATAATCTCTTATGGGGTGATATATTTTAGACACAATCATTTACAAAATGGCTTCGTAAATCTTGTGGGTTTTACTCTCAAGAAATTCAAAAAGAGCCAATCCAACAAAAAATTATTTTACTGCTTCATGACATTTCTGCTAATCGCATTGGGTTTACAGGAGCTGGGATTTTCACAGTAACATATGGACTCATAGGAAATGTAAATTAAAAAACTGTGAATTTAAAATATTTCAAATCAGTTTCATGTTTAAAAAATATAACTGTATGGAAACTATTTAATTTTTTACCCAGATGCTGTCCATAATGTTAACATATGCAATCATCATCATACAACTTATGGTGTAAAACTAGATAAGAAAGTACGAGTCTATTTTCCATTTATTTTCTAACCTTTTTCTATTATTCTATTATCTGTAACAATACGCATTAAATCTATATATATATATCTACTGTACCTTTATGTTTTTCATAACCTAACTCACAGAAAATGAATTGTTAATTAGGTGTATGCATTAATGGAAGGCGCAAGATAAATAAATATTTAAACTTTAATTTTTGAATTTTAATACTCTTCTCTATCATCTCTAAACTGCAGTTACAAATGTTGGAAATAATATATTATGCTATAGGTATTCTTCAAGCAAATCTCTTTATTACATTCACCTACAATTTATTATACTTCCTAATAAATTCTTCTTCCTTCCTTCCTAATAAATCAAAGAAATAAAACTCTTTAAAAATGTCAGTATTCTATTATGATCATTATGGATTCATCAAAAGTTCACATAACGAAAGCAAAAACTAATACTATCCATCGTAAAGTTATATACAACTAATAAAGCCATGTAGTATTCTCATTGCATACCAAATACTTTGCATAATCTGCTTACCCTGCAACTGTATCGATAGCGTCAACATAAATCTACATTGTAAAATAATAATCATGAGTTTACATTTACATAAACCGTACAAATCGAATGTTTGTACCTATATCAATATATTATTATAATAATATTGTTGGAATAACTTACTACGTCAGCACAGTTTAAAATATCCTGGAAGAACTTAATCATATTTTTGAAAGAAGGACGATTGCTTGGTTGAATGTCCCACGTCATTAACAACGCGTCGTGTCTTAAACATTTATAATTTTTCCCATTAATTTTATCCCAACTTTATTCAAAGTTATTGTTTAAGTAGTTTGAAAAACATAAACTTACATATTTTTAGTAGCATATTCAGGACACTCCATACGTTCTCCATTAACTAAATCTTTCAAAAAATTTGAACTCCATGAAACACCTGGATAGGGCACTTCTCCCAATGAAAATATTTCCCAAACTGTCACTCCATACGCCCACACATCAGATTCTGTGGAAAATATCATGTCTTTCAGTAGTTCAATGGACAACCACTTCCACGGTAATGGAACCTATTTAAGGGATCAATTAAAATACCTTAGTTAATTGTAATTATGATGTAACAATCATCATGAATAACTTATAAAAATTGTAATTTTATTTTATTCCAACTCTAGAGTGCAAATGTACATAAATAAACTACGAACTTGTTTCGTTTTCTTATACAAAGTGTCTTCATACAATTGCTTTGAAAGCCCGAAATCCGTAATTTTAACGATCAAATTCTTCGTTAGTAAAATATTCCGAGCAGCTAAATCACCATGAACGATTTTCTTGGAAGCTAAATAATCCATTCCTTGAGCAGTTTGCATGGCCCATTCACACAAATTCTTGAAAGTTATACCTTCTAATTTGGGTGCTTCCGTCGTGTCCCCAGAGAGCTGTGAAAATGGTACGTATTGCATCGAACTTCTTTCCATGTTCCTGATTATTTTAACAAACGTCATGTTGAATTAAAACTAATAATTAACCCGTGATACCGATTACCAAATTATACTAACGAGAATAGGTCAATTGACTCCCCCACCTCCGAAATTACAAAAGTTGTTATTTTACTGTAAAAGACAAAAAATGATATTTTTTTCCAATTTTTTTAACTTTTATGATAAAATAAGCTAGACATTTTTTGAGATAACGAACGCATTTTAGGGGGTACACGTGGACCCAGTGCATCCCCTGGATACGTGCCTGCTACCTCACACTGGGAATTTGAATCCCCAAAATCAATTTCATTTTGAGCCCCTTCTTGAAGCCCTTGATTAGTACACTTTACACTAAATAAATTTTTTATTACATTTTATCTTCGTCTGAAGCTGTGGTGGTCGGGTCAGCATTGTATTCACTTCGATGATCTCGAAGATATTTTTCTAAACATCCGTTTTCACAAACCTCCATTACCAAGTAAAGAATTCCTGACCAAAAAAGAGAAACTTTATTATAATATTATATTATGCTTCACACATTTAATTAATAATAATTAATAATGGATTAGTATGTAAATTAAAACTAAACTATCAAAATTTTAAATTATTAAAGAAAGTCTCACTATCTTTTATCTCCTTTGTGTAAGCTCCCTCCAGAGACACAATGTTTGGATTTGATCCAATGAAAGTCATAATTTTCAGTTCAGAAAGTAAAGCTTTGAAGTACACGACATCAGCGTTTGGGCTAACGGTTTTAATGGCAACTTCCTTGGTTTCACCTGCTTTGGTTAGTTTTCCCAGTATTACTTTCCCATATGCCCCTTTTCCCAATAATTTTCCGTCTGAAATACAAATAGATAGAATTGTCTTAAGATATGTCGTGTAGCCAATTTTTATGCACGGGAAAAATGTTTTTGTAGATATTATTATGTTGTAATAATGTACTCATTTCTAATTGATCCTTGTCTATTTCAAATTCAATATTATAAGGCAGAGATAATGGATCAGGCCTATCGAGAAGATTATCATTTTCATATTGATGGAGAACGTTACTGCCTCCAAATAACGATCTGTCAAATCCCAGCATAAATTCATCAATTTCTGCTGTAGTGAGCGATCTTAATAGTTTCTATCATAAAGTGATAAGAGCATGATACAAAAATTGTGATTGTGACGGGATAAGCTATTAAGCTACAAATACAACTAGATTATACAATGCAAATTAATATTTCCAAAAATTAAAAATGTACCTTGCTTTCTTTCAAGGCTCTAAATTGTATTGTCAACCCAATTATCAAAGCTAAAATAACCAAAGTTACTCCGATTCCCAATCCAGCAGAAAGCCGTTTATCAATGCCTCCTATAATTGCATCTTTTGTTTGTTTACAAAGAATAGAAGTCAACATAAATAAGAGAAACATAACGGCAAAAATTAATTATCTACAATTAATGTTGTCATATTCATTAATTAATTTCTACTCTCATTTGTGTAGACAAACCTTTAACATTTAATGTAAAAATTTGCAATGTCGAGCCACGGAAATTAGCAGCTTTGCAAATGTATTTTCCGCTGTCTGAAGTGTTTACAGTTGAAAATCTCAAAACAGCTTCTCCCTTTTCATTTCTCAAGGAACTCAATGGCTGATGATCACTCTGATTTAATTTGAAATATAAAAATGTCAAGTTTTATTTGAATTTTTAACTTGTATTCGAATTAGTTTAATTGTGAATATATAAAGTCTACATTATTGTCGTCATATCTTTCCCATGTTATACTTGGTGGTGGATTTCCAGTTGCAGAACAAATTAAATTTTTGTTGGTATCTCCTATGTAGAATGTAAATCTACTTCTATTTTCCTTTATTGTCGGTGGTAGAGATTCTGTTGTAAAAAATGAGAATATTATGACAAAAAGAAGTGTCATGTTTCATAGATAGTGTTAATTTACCGTGAACATTAATGTCCATTGTTATATTGATCCATTCTACTGTGGAATTAATTAATGGTGCCATGCAAATTAATTTAATCACTTCAGTAGAGTCAATGAAAATTGAAGACTTTCTCGATATCTGTTCTAGTTGTCCAATTTCTTCAGTATCATTGAAATCTCCTAAAAATAGTTATAATAATAGTATCAAGAAATAGAAAATGCAAAAATAAAATTATGCTTTTCAAAAATAATTACGGTTTTCTTCCAGGAAAACATTTGTCCCGTTTCGATAAAAGAATCCCCAAGTTATTTCTTGAGACACAACAAATCCGATTCCTTTGCATGAAGCAGTGAAATATTGTTGTGTGTAAATCTTTTCTTCGATTTTTTCAAGTTGAAGCAAAACTGGTGGAGGAACGGGAGTATTGATGGAGTCTACAATGAAATAAAAAGTACCTAAACAATTTTTGAATTTAGAAATCCAGAATGACATAACCTAATCCATACACCGATACACCACACGAGTTCGCGGACTGGCATTTCATATTAGATTTCTTATTTCATTTTTAGTCAAGTTATCGAACACAACATACACTAACATCTTTGAATTAGATTTCATGAGGTCTAAAAATATGTTTAGGCTGCCATGAATTTTAGTTGATACAAAATTGACTTACAGCGCACATCATCGAATCCCTTATAAAATTGAACAATTTTTTGTGTTCCATTCGCTGAGCATAATATGATTCCATAATCAGGGGGAGATATTAGCATACTGCAATGGGGCTCCCAACATTTCCGCCCAATTACAGTCGTAATAGTATTACAGACATCCTGTACCGTAGAAGTCCCAAAATTATTATTAAAATAACTGAATCGCCTACATATAAATGTTTGTAATGTGCCATACCAAAAATTGCAAGTTTCCAAAAAATGGCACAAATAATATGAACGTTTTATTTTTTTATGGCTTTTTTGAAAATGTTCATAAACCATACCTTTAGTAAGCAGATTTTACGAAAATCACACTGTACGCGGTTTGTACATGAAATTAAAGACAGTTTAGGTCTAACCAGCGAAGATGAGCAACCAATGGGTCTTGTTGAATTTGATAAATCCAATTTCAAGCCATCAGGGTGTATTGCATCTTTGTTTATATATAAACAATAATTTAAGTTAATTTAAGAAAATGCTGTATTAAGTTTTGATTTGAATTCTTTTATCATATACTTAGTTGAAAACGCCTACCCGAACGAATATCAATTTGCCAGGTGTAAGAAAGTGGTAACTGGTATTGTCTGTTGTTATTGTCGTCTGCAACAGGAAATGATCTACATGTCACATTTATTGCACTGATGTTCTTGAGAGTCCCACCTCTAATGAACATCTCTTTAATGTACTTTAGCCTCAAATGGGGTTGCTCGGAATTCGTTACAATTAACGACGATTGATTCATCAACAGTCCATTGAATGTCCAAGTTAAATTTTGAGGTTTCGAAAACTCACATTTCAAATGTAAGTCTTCCCAATATTTTATTGAAAATTTTTCTGTTGCAGGAGTCAAAAGAGCACCTTTTTCCAATGTTGGCAATAAAATTAACAGTAGTTTTTAAGACATAAATTATTTTAACCCATCATCCATAAATTCAGGTTTTTTCTAAACATAATTCATATAAGATTACGTATTATTTAAAAAATACCTATCCTTGGATGCAGCATAAATAGTCTATAATCCTCCTTATTTTCGTCTGTAGTACACATAAAATATTTATACAAGTTCACATTTGCATCCTGTATATGTGGTGACATGTATTCTACAAAGAATCCCTTAGTACGGTCGTAACGGACGTCGTTACCGAAAATCTGTCTTCTTTTGCTATTTGGGTTTTCCTACTCTCCAAATATTTAAGGATCATGCAATAAAAGACAATATAAAAATTTCATTGGATTTCAAAAACATGGAGTATGTACGGGTAACAATCACAGTCATTTTACAAAGTTTATTACATACGTTAGTTATTTGGTACAGATTTACAGGTACATTTGGGTGGGAAGATTTGCACGGAAAAAATATAGCATCCTCTTCTGAATAGACATCCTCTGTACTTTTACTCTGGAGAATGTAAGGAGGTAATGTATCTATAATAACAATAAAAATAATTATTTTAAGTCTAAAAAATATGTTTTTTAATAGTATTAAATAATTTTAAATGCAGTTTTTAAAACACCTAGTGCATATAAGTAAACCGAGTTATTTAAGTTTTTATCACGAGCTAAGTTACACCCGTAACGTCCTGTGCTCATTTGATAGATACCACCGCCTATCCGGTACGTTTTTTGATTGTAAGGCCAATATCGAGTCACGAAAAAATCCATCAAAGGGCTCATCTTTAAAAAACAGTTAGCACAATTAAAAAATTCACATTTACATGTAGTAATTCCTCCTTCCAATTTACCATTTCTCCTTCGAAGAAAAATTCGGTTGCTTCTCGAGCAGTGCAAGTTATTAAAAATGCACCTTCCAAAGCTACTACATGTTTTTCCTGTATTTCCGTTTGAGTACGATTTAAACACTTTACTTCGTTACCACCTGCTATGGCTCCTATTTGAAATAAAACTTCATTTTCAAATGTTAAAGTGCAATCTCTTTCGTCATTGCCATCAATAACAGACAATATGCTTAAAACTATTGTTGCTAAAATCACAGGCTTCATATCTGTAGAATATATCTGTTTTAATAATTTAACACAATTAATTTCTCCATATTTTGATAATTGATTTTAGTTAATTTTTTTAAGTTTGTAATCAAATCAATTCGTGGGGAATTAGGAAGCTATTCCAATATAATTGTAAATGTATTGGTTTGTATAGTTCATGTATTTAATTAGATTTACGATAGCTAATTATGGCTAATTATTAGTGTACTACAGACACATTTATTGTATTCGTATAAAGTAAACAGCCCGATTTATCATTGCATACGTACATGTAAGGAAACCACCATTTTTTAGCAAATATGAGTCTAACTCTCTAACTAAACCATAATGGTCCTTGAAAAATTGTATTTATCGCTACACTTCTTCCTGCACCAACTTTCCTGCATAGTAAAGATAATAAATCAAGCTAATTCTTCAAGGAACTTGAACCTCAACATTATTAAATAAAATGGGCACTTGGCACTTACTACTACAATAATATTAGCTTGAAATCTAACCTTCACCACACCAGTATTGCATTTATCATAATAATATTAAGGTATACTCCAATCATTTTGATAGTACATATCATATTATGTATTAGAACAAGCCACAAGTAAGAAATTATTGAGGGCTTAATAACAAGAAGTTGTATTTTGTACGTGAATATAAAATCAGTCATGGAAAATAAAACCACATGTACAACATAAAAATCGCAAAATGAGTTTATATTGCCATAAAAGGGGAAAAATCGTGCCTTCATTGTGAATTTTATTTATTTTGAACCAGATTGACTCCAATTTTGCCTTAAGAAACATACTTACACCTAGTATATTACTGTATTGTCAGTATTGAATGCAATGGTCCACGTAATTTGCTGAAATTTTATTTACTTAATAATCTTTTGCATTTTACAAATTTGTATTCTACTATACTATTTTTACCTATATGAAATATTATACATATAATATATCTGTTATTAGGTCAGATAAAAATTATTACGAGTTATAGACAAATAAAATAGTATAATTCTTCTTCTCGAACTTCATAAAATAAAAATTATTAACTTCCACTAATAGTAGCATTGCTGGTTTCACGAACTGTAATTTGAAATTGTGAGAGGACAATCGTATAGGTTATAACTGTACCAATGATCTGCAATTGCAAAACAAAATAATCAATATAACATTCAATGTGTAAATTCAAATTTACCATATCAAATTTTTATATTCTGTACAAGGGATCTTACAGAGGTAATCATTCTTTTGTTCAGAGCAAAATATCCGCACCCTGACATTTCAAAGTCCAAATTGCTTACGAACAGTTTTAGATTATACATTTCGTCCATTTGAGTTTTCATTACAGAAAATGTTAATAATTTCAGCTTTAAGAATTGAATTATAATTAACATTAACATTGAATTAAATTGCAATCATTTTGAAATACTATTTCTAACAGCTAAAAGCAAGTTCAGAAAATTATAGGCTTATTATATGTATTTCAATTACCTCAGAGGAAATCGATTCTGCACAATTTACGAATGAAACACTTGTAATAAAAATTCCTACAAGCAATGAAATACCTCCATACGTAAGTCCGCCGCGACTATAAGTTACACAGAAAAAAAATAAAACGCAGGAAATTCCGGTTGTGATCGCCATGTAGAGAACAACAAAATCCTTGCATGTTTGTTTGAAATAATCCACAATTTCCGAAATAAATACTAACAGATTATGTATTTTAGAAATAAATGTTTTAACATCCATTTTATTTAAATCTTTGATTTTTTTAAACTCCGTAGTGTTTCTGAATGATATAACGTGGAATTTTAAATGGTTTTCAATTTCATGAATTCTTGAGGATATTAGACAAGCAGTATAACTTATCATAAGCAAAATAGTACAGGAACATAGAGTGAAAAGTATAAAATGAATTATTAGAAATATCAACGTTATTTGTCTGCTGCTAGTAATGAAAACTAATATGGGAGTAACATTTGCCCAGAAAAAATATTCTTGTTGCAATCTCTCATTGAATAAAAGCAGGTACGCTGTGTAGGAGAGCAAATACATGTCTATAATTGAGACTGTCAAAGAAGACACAACCAAAATCAGAAAATTGAAATTCTTTCGCAAAATATTTCTTGTTATTTGGTGATTTTCACAATTTCCCATAAGTCTAAGATCAAATGATGAAATAAGATTCTTACAATTAATGATCTTTCGACTCATAATAAGCCAAAACACATAATTTAAAACTGCTGTGCAATAAATTGTATATTCCAAAACTATCCCTATTGAGTCTCGCAGGCGAGATTCAGAGTTTGCAACAACATGCAAAGAATGCTCAGTATCCAAAAAGTATAAGATGGCTATATTCTGAAATGCCAATATGTGAAATATTAGAAATATTGCAAAAATAAATCCTCTTTTTGAGAGTAATTTGAAGTGACCATTTTCATCAAATGGGTATAAACCAATGTAACTGAGACAATTTATTAATTTAGAAATAACTGTAAGGTCCTGCATAGCTAACACGAGATATCAGCGTTGTAAACTGGATGCTAATGCAAGAAAGCTGAGTTACAATTTGAACTGCTAAAATTTCTATAACTACATTTCCAAAATTATCTTTCCAAAATTATTAGCAAACACTTACACATGTTATTTTAGCATGCACCATTTAGCATACCTTTTATTATTTATGAGTTGTATATTTTAAATGCTTTATTCTTGTAATGTATGAAGTGTATAATACATCTAATGTATGTGCTTGAACAAATAAACATTTTTTGATAATGTGACCTCTGAAGTTTTACACAATCCAATCGATCATTCTAAGAGCGACGGTGACCATTATTTGTCGGTACCGTAGTACCAATAAATGTACAATGAGCAGCAGTATGAGAAATGGAGCATGTCATTAAGAACCCATAGGCCTACTTATAAGTTGTAAGAAAGTGTATTATGTATACATTTAATAGTGCAATCTACAAACAAAAGTACAAATATGAGTGACTAATGGACAAATTTCAATAAACATTCAACAAAATGTACATTAATGGCAGAATATAATATACATTAAGATATTAAATAGTTTTATTATGTAATCCACAGCTTTAAGTGATATAAACATATTAGTAAGGTACTAGATACAGTATTATGTAAGCATGTCATTTATAAATACAAATATTGATCAATCAAATTAAGTTGCATTAGTCGTGAATAAAGTGCGTCATTTTATTTTATTATTGTATTATACAGGAATATTATTCGTTCACAAGACTGCATAGCGAATTATTACTAGAAGAATTATATGATGGATCTTTAATGGTAATGTGGAATTGTGAGAGTACCACTGTGTACGTTACTACTGTACCAATGATCTGAAACATTATTAAAAAATAAATACAAATGGCATAACAAATTATAATTACAAAACTAATGTAATTATTGTATTGTAGTTCTTACAGATGTAAGTGTCCGTTTGTTAAGAGTGAAAAATCCACAGCCAGTTAACTCAAAGTCCAAATTGACAGCTAACAATTTTAGATCATACAATCCACCCATTTGAGATTTCAGGATAGTTGATGTCAATATTTTCAGCTGCGAGTACAAAAATCAATATTGATCGCTCACCATTAAAAAAAATTGAGGCATGTAAGTAAATAGGCATTTTAGATTGTACCTTTGAAGCAATTGATCCCACACAATTTACGAACGAAACACATTGTGAAAAGCCTACTATGAATAAATACACACACGCGTATTTAAACATATCGAAATCAGAAATCATGGTCGTAGCGAAGAAAAATAAAGCGCAAGAAACTCCAGTCATAATGCTCATGTAAATCAATACAAAATATTTGGATGAATTTTTGAAAAATTCCACTATTTCTGACAGTTGCACCAATTGATTATGAATTTTAAAAATGAAAGATTTAAATTCTACTTTTGGCTCAGCAGGTGGATTTTTCACTGACAAGATATTAAATTGTATTTCACAATTAATGTCATCAATTCTTGAGGACAAAATATTAGAGATGAGGCAAAGCATTATTAATATGGCAGCAAATCCCAATTCAATAATTAAAAAATGAACTATAATGAACATAACAGATGACAATCGGTTTCCAGTAATGAAAACTAAAAAAGGAGTAACATTCGCCCAGTAGAAATAATTTTGTTGAAATCTTTCAGAGAATGTAATAGTGTACCAGACAGTAGACAACACAAAAATGTGCATAATCAGATTTTTGAAAGTAAGCACAATGACTATAGGAATATTTAAATTGTTTTTGAACAATTTTGACACACTTTTATTTCCACTAATTTCTCCGAACTCAAAATCAAAAGCAGAAATATCATTTCTGCATTTAATAATTTTATCATTCATGTAAATCCACAAAATATTACAGGAAACTACTGTACCGTACATTGTCCAACTTAAAACCACACCTATGGAGTTCATGAGAAGCGATTCTATGTTTTCAATTTTTAAGGTGTACTGGGCGCCCAGAAGCAGTAATATAATTGCATTCTGAAATGTAATAATATGGAATACTAAAAAAATTGAAAAAGTAATCCCTCTTCTAGATACGAGTTTGAAATGACCATTTTCATCAAAAGGTAACAATCCGATATAGCTGAGATAATGTAAAAATTTGGACACGAATGCAATATCATACATCGTAATGAAATAACAAGAAAGTGGTTGAAAATAAATGCTGTCGTGACAAGTTAAATGTTATAATTACAATCAATATCAACAACTGAACGGTTTAGACTTTACTGTTTGCATTAAAAATAAGATCGGGGGAAATATTCCATAACTAATAATTAATAATTAATATTATTATGTTTATTAAGTGCAGGTATTTTATTTCCTTTTGACAGTAATTGATGACAGTAATTGGAAGTACAGTGTTTGTGTTGGGCGTAAAGACAATGGACGGTTATGGGTAGGCTTCGTAAATATGTCTAAGTTCCTCCCTAATTGACAATACCGGAGAAACGGGTTCTTTATTTCATCTGCATTATCATTCTGTAATCTACTGTATAATAAAATATGGTTGGTTGAACAATTTTTGCATTTTAGCCATGATAAACAAAACAGTATCAACACTGCAACGTTAAGTTGTTTTACATACAACGTATTAAGGATAGAGATTACGAGGTTGAATCCCTTCCCAATTTTTGGTCTATACACTAGATAGAATTATATTGCTCTCCCAAATTGCCTAAAAACCGATCATTTTGCCAAAAATGTGAAAAATAATCCTGAAATTTTTGCGCTCTCGGGTTTGCCGTCTTATAGGGTATACTTGATTCTGCATTTTGCTCTACCCCTAATACGCGACTTAACAATATGTACAATACATCATATAATTAGAAGCGAGAAATTAATTTATTCAGACCAATTAAAGTAATAGCTTTGAGTGAGTAAAGAAAATATTTATTTAAAGGGCACATATTATATAATATTTATTACATAAGAGCACGGCCATTATAATATAGTGTAACTACCTATGCTGAAACATTTTTTTAGGGGAGGCACGTTCCATGGCGCCCTGCGGCTAAATACGCTCTAATTGTTATGCAGTGCAATAATAATATTTTATTATTATGCTTTTAAAGAATAATAGTTTTGTAAAGTAAATTTAGAAATATAAAAACTATTTTCAAATAAATTTTGTGTGTCATAATGTAAAAATATACATAGCTATACATTTGTATCTTTAACAGTAAACTGGAGTTGTGAGAGGACTACTGTGTATGTTATTACTGTACCAACAATCTGTAACAAAAGATGTATGGAAATGAGTAAAAATAAAACTTAAAATCCGTATTATATGAATCATTTATTCATGAGTGGGTCAACTTACAGTTGTTAAGGTCTGTTTGTTTAGAGTGAAAAAGCCACAGCCAGTTAATTCAAAGTCCAAATTAACTGCCAATAGTTTCAGATCATACAGTCCATTCATTTGAGATTTCAAGATTGTTGATGTCAATATTTTCAGCTGAAACAATTCAACATTAATTATATATCAATAATAATTAATTAAAATGAAATTATGTCAGAGAATATTATAAAGGTTTTAAAGACCTTTGATGAAACTGATCCTGCACAACTTACGAAAGAAAGACATTGTAAAAAACCCACAACAAATAAAAACATGTTTGCATAGTTAAGCAAAGAAGAATCACGTATTATAGCAATACCAAAGAAAAATAAAACACAGGAAACTCCAGTGACCATACTAATGTAAAACAATATGAAATACTGACAAGAAATTTTAAAAAAATCAACTATTTCTGAAAGTTGAACTAAATGATTATGTATTTTAAATATATTATAAGCTTTAAATTCAAATTTAGTTAAGTGCCAAAGCTTTTGAGACTGTAACTCTCCAGTGTTGTTAACAGGTATGATAAAAAGGCGTTTTATAGAATCATTTATTTCACCAACTCTTGAGGACAAAATATAGGAGATAATAGCTATCATTGTTAATATGGTACAAAAACACATTTCAAAAATTGACAAATGAACTACTAGAAGGACAAATGCTGTCAGAGGACTGTCAGTAATAAAAGTGAGTGAAGAAATGACGTTTGCCCAATATAATGACTTTTTTCGAAATCGTTCAGCAAATATAACTTCATATGAAGCGTTTGATACAAGTAAAACTTGTGTCACAACTACTGTTAAAGAAGACACGACGAAAATTGCGAAATTTAAATTTTTTCGGAACAGTTTTGACAAATTTTTATTTTCTCCACTTGTTGCGAACATTAAATCAAAGGACGAAATGTAATTTCTGCATTTCAAGATCTTGCCACTAATGTAAATCCACAAAACATAGCTTGAAACTGCTGTGCCGTAAGTTACCAAACCCAACACTACCCCTATTGATTCTATTAATAGAGTTTCAATTTTATCAATTTTGAATATGTACTCGGCATCCAGAAGCAGTATTAGGGTTACATTCTGAAAACCCAAAATATGGAACATCAAAAATATTGAAAATGTAATCCCTCTTTTAGAAGTTAGGTTGAAATGACCATTTTCATCAAATGGGGATAAACCAATGTAGCTAAGGCAGTTTAAAAATTTAGATACAAACGTAAGATCCTGCATGTTAATATTTCGAGGAATCAAAAATGAACTTTAACCTATCTGGATAAATATGATAGACTATGCATTTACCAATGCTCTTCAAAATGATTAACAAATTATATTGGCAAGAATATAGTGATAAAAGTTGTGGCTATTGGAAAAGATCGAAATATTATTTATTCAATGTCAATTCAATCTTCATTACATAATTATACCTAAAGCATCTGAAATATCTTATCTAATCAAAGTCCTGTTAATATTTTCTTCCCATTAACAATGAGTGTTTCATTCTCTAATTATTTACCTTGCTAATTGTATGTAAATAATTGTGAGTAAGGTCGTATACCAGAAATTCATTTAGGTGAAAGCAAAATCTCAAATGCATATACATAAAGCTAATTTGGGTCAAAATAAAAATACACCCAAAAAATTTCCCGATCTTTACACAGGTCGGCACAATAACCTTGTTTGGGATTTATTAGTAGGGGGCAAATTCCCGTTTGCCCGCCGCCTTTATACGGCCTTGATTCTCGGCAGTAAACTACTTGCATTTTGTATTTATTCTCCATCAGAAGGATTATTTATGGCTAAAAATATGTGCCGAGTTGTCCAATTTCGTAACAAAATTAGACAAAAATAAAATTGTCATTTCTGAATTACAATAAATAACGTAGGTTCATCAAGTTTTAAATATTACGTGTAATAAAATTATATAATACTATGATTTATGATCAATGATATGATGTATGATATTGGTATTGGTATCTACATGTAGTTCGATGGAATTAATATAATTGTTTTTGCCAAATGGTTCACTCAAACGACAGTAATCGCAAGACTATGTAATAGGAGACATAATTAAATGAGTCACAGTTATAGATAGGGCCAGAAATTATTTTATGCGTTAATTATTTTTAAGACGCGCGAGCTAATAATTATTAATGGAGAAAATAATTTAAGTAAGGTGATTCTGTAAGTAAAGGTTTTCTATATTTTATTTGAATTTGAATCGGTTATATTGACAACATTTGTATCTTGAATTGTAATCTGGACTTGAGACAATACTACAGTGTATGTCACAACAGTACCAACAATCTGAAAATAAAAATAAATCAATAATTAGTAGGCAAATAATTAATTTGAATCTCTTTGATGGACAACTGTTGAGTTTTGTACATTAGATTAAGGTTCACCCAAAGCAAAAAGACAAATATGTTTAAAAATTTTAAATTGGTCTTACGGATGTAATTGTTCTTCTGTTTAATGTAAAAAATCCACAGCCAGTTAAATCAAAGTTTAACTCAGCCACTAATTGCTTGACATAATATAATTCGTCCATTCGAATTTTGATTATGGTGGATCTCAGCATTTGTAGCTTAATATTTCAGAATATCTTTTTTAGATGCATTTTCATATACTTTGTATAACAATCAATTATTGTTGTATATTTGGATTAATAATTAACTGAAACTAAAAAATATATTTTTACCTTTGAAGAAATAGACTCGACACAATTTACAAACGACAGACCTTGAATGGAACTAATAATAAATAACGCTACAGATGAAAAATTGAATATACTAAAATCACGAATAAAAGCTACACAGTAAAAAAATAAGATACAGGAAACTGACGTAGCGACAATCGTGTGCAATAGTAAAAAGTATTTACTAGCACTTTTAAAATGGTCCACTATTTCTGAAACACACACCAATTGATCGTGTAATTTTTCCACGTAATTTTTAATTTCAATTTTAGAAAAATCTTGCAGAGAGCTTTGATTTTCTGTAGTTTTTGTTACCTTACTGTCAATACATTCAATTGATACGACATTGTGTTTCAAGATATTGTTAATTTCATTTATTCTCGAGGACAAAATGCACGACACAATGCTTATCACAACCATTACTGTACTAGGAAGGAAGAAAAATATCACGTAATGAAATATAAGAATTAAATACGCTATATATGAGTTTGGAATTATCAAACATAACACTGAAGTGACATTTTCCCAGTAATAATGACGTTTCTCAGAGAATGTGATATCGTAAGATGCAATAATAAAAAAATAAATATCCATGGTTGTGACCAACAAGGAACCCATCACCACCAGTATGAAATTAATATCCCTTTTCTGACAGTCCTTAAAAAGTGTAGCTTTTTCTTTATGTCTGAATATAGAATCATATGTAGAAATGCAATTTCCAATTTTGATGATTTTACCACACATGAAGAGCCACAAAATATAACTCATGGTTGCTGTACCATAAGTTGCCCAACCTATACTCAATCCAATCAGGCTTTCTAATCCAATTTTTTTAGATTGGTCATAGTGCACCTCTGTGCTTAAAAGCATAACAATAAATCCTTTCTGAAATGCAAAAGTATGTAAAATAGAAAATAATATAAAAATAAAACCTCCTTTAGATTTCAGTTTGAAATTTCCATTTTGGTCAAACGGTATTACTCCGAAATGAGTAAGAAATTTTATTAGCTGTAAAATTATTCTGCTGTCCCTCATGATGAAATATTCATTAACAAGATTTACGGACTTTACATATGTGAACAGACTACACTATTATATTAGCAGGGGGGCAGGTGTGTGTATTCTGTATACTGCTACTGCTAAAGCTTTCGACGGAGTAAAGAACAGAAAAGTAAGCGATGATGGTAAGTAATTTTCCTGGTTGCTTAGATAGAAGATCCAAGACAGTACCAGTAGATAACATTATAATTCTTCTACAAAGGTTCCTGTATACATTAGCAATTAGTGTAAATAGTTTGATAATGCCCTTAAGCAGTATATATTTTATATTATAGTTATAAGCTATACAGACATATATTATTAAACAGTTTGTTGTCGAGCTTATTGGTATTATAGCTAGGTAATCAATTAGTTTTGTCAATGCATCATCTTTTTCGTTTGATTCTTAAATTGAATTCTTAAACTGTGATAGGACGATAGTATATGTGATGACAGTACTAATTATCTGAAAAAATATTTACAACCAGCAATTAAAATTTATGCAATAATAATACTACGCATTATATACTACACAGACTATTAACATACCTAATAAGTAATAACCTAATAACAATCACGATTCAGATATTATTATGAAATGAAATATAAAAAATGTAAATAAATATTAACAATGCATTTTAATAACTTGAAGACATAAAATGTTTAGTATTGACTGATGCGTTCATTTTGTTTGTGTAAATGGGAGTTTCAATTTTACGAGTAATTAGTAATTATGTAGGTATGCATATTCAAACTTACCGATGTAAGTGTGGCTTGATGCAAAGAAAAAAATCCGCAACCTGTCAGCTCGAAATCTAAAATAGCTGTCAGTTGTTTCACATGGTACAATTCGTCCATATGAATTTCGGCCATTGTACGTTTTAATATTTTTAACTGCAAAAAATATGATATCATGATTATTGTAATAATTATCTTTCAATAGCTAAATAAAAAAGACACACACACTGCGATGTTTGTAATGCTTATTTACACCTGGGATTGCATAGATTCTCCGCAATTCGTAAGACTTAAGGTTTGCATGCACCCAAAAATTAACAAAGCAATAAGAAAATAATTATAATATTGAAATTCTCTTACATAAGCAACACAAAAGAAAAATAATACACACAAAGCTCCGGTGATAACACTCATGTATAGGAGTATAAACAACTGACAAGCGTTTTTGAAAATTTCTACAATTTTCGAAAGTGATACTAATTTTTCATTTAGTTGCAACGCGTAAGCATTGATAGAAAGGAATTTCGAAACATTCCAAATTTTTTGCTTTTGTGCAGAAATAGAATTTCCAAAACTACCAAATAAAATAATGTTGTGCTTTAAACTGAAAATTAACTCATTTATTCTTTCTGTTAAAA
>JAQFYB010003606.1:0-18857 GCA_034694085.1 Pogonognathellus longicornis | reverse complement strand
TAATGTAGTGACAATAAAATTCAAAAAATTACAGATACTGCCACTTAGATTTTAAGAATAACTCTAATACAGAAAGTATTCAAAGATTGCAGTAACCAACTATGATGAAAAGTTGCTGTAGGAAAATGATTTCAATTAGTAGCACAGCTCCTTCTTTATCAATTCGTGCCAATAAAATTGCGATTTTATAGCTGCAACGAAAATAATCTTCAATGCAGCACAGCCAGGTACTAAGTATAGTGTTATGTTTAGCACTCACAGACAAACACCCTTCCATGGTATATATATAATCAAAGCGTATAAAACAATCAAATGAGCCACAACGGTGCAAATCATGTTTTGATTGTGACAAGAGAAATTGTCATCTCATTAAAAAGTACAATGACACGTTCTCACGCTTAACGTGAAAATCTCTAATAAACAGTTCATTCTGTTGCTGTAAGACAAATTACAACTCTCATTTCAATATTTACTATTGGTGCTATATCTTATGCATACTTTGTATACATAGCCCTTTAAAAGAAGTAAATTGATGCGAAGATCATGTCAAAAGTATTGCTATGTGGAATGTACAGATAATGTGTAACGCTGTAACGGGAAAAAGAACAGTAGTTACTGGTCTGGGATTTGATGCACACATCATGACAACACGGGAGCATAATTCACCATTTATGGTCTACAAATTGAAATTATGGCAAGAAAATATTCCCAGACATAGACTGTGTTTGTATTTTGCATTGACTCCTTCCTCAGAGATTATGGAATAGTATGGCTATTAAGGTGCATTTTAGTGAATGATGACTGCGTTGGCAAATTTAATTGGTATTTAAATCACGTTTTTTGCATTTGACACCCACATTATCATAACCATATTTCGATCTTCAATCAAACCTGTCTTGTGTCTCGTCGCCCTGTGTAACTGGTTCAATCCGTCTGCTCACAACAGTCACTTTTATTTACCACGTACAAGTTAACTAACTTAACTAACCATGTATTGAACGGATATCTCATACATACATCCTCCATAAACAGTATAATTAATATCTAAACTTAATAGTATAGATTATATCATTCAGTAATGCGTATGAGTGTCAGTTAGTGCAACAAAGTGTATACTTAAAGATATTCCAAAGAGAGTAGATGCAGTGAATAGCCTAATAAGTTCTATGCTTTTCTGTTGCGTAATCATAATTGATTTTTGGCAATCTCCATAATTTTTAGTGCATTGTACCGACACTACTTACATAGAAGTTATAGCGTGTTCATGAGTAATACTACATATGTATTTACATATCAGTACAATACACTCTTGTAAGAATAACAAGGTAAGAAATCATTATTATGATCTACTTGATTGGATTTGTCAATCAGTTTTACCAATTCCGACATTTATTAAAAGTAATGTTTTCCTTAATTATAAGATTAGACTCGTCGGATTACTATTGTCGAGGGTTGGGGTTGGGGTGTAGCTTAATATATTTTGTATTGAAAACTCTAGCAAATAATATCTGCGCACAAAATGGCTGTAGGTATCCATCAGTTCAGCTCATTTAGAGCAAGTGCATCATGTTACGCAATAATGAGACCAAAGAGTATAGAAAATGCTGTTTTTGCCTAATTATGTCAAAAACCGCATTTCTATACTCTTTGTAATGAGACTAATCAATTCATTCTTCTCATTTGTAAAAATGACATTTTTACAATTGCCATCATTAAAAGGTATAATTAATGACTACTAAAAACAATTAGCTCTCCTTTGATTTATTATCTGCGGCAATTGAGGCATAGGGATGAAGATTATTACAAAAGCCGTATTATTATGTGAGTGTGCATGCCAATGTCATAAATTCATTATCTGCACATGTCTCTCTAATGAATCCGACACACTCTACAGTAATATACCTACCTAGATGTAATAATATTCAGTGAATGTACAGAAGTGAAATATTTTTAGCAGGTAGCTGTGGAATGATGTGTAAATGGTAAACCATTAAAATATATATTATAGGCAGAGTAAAATATATTGTAGAATAATAGAGTAGATTGGATCTTCAATGAAAATACAAGAAACATTGAATGCAAAAATGAAATGACATTGTTGATAGGTTTTCCACCAAAAGTGCAACTCCAAAAACATAGCTAATAAGTTTGAAGGCAGGGAACATTGATATGTAAGTAAGGATAGTTATTCTGTCATATTTCTATTTTCTAGGCTTACATTACAGCTGCAAGCTGAGTTCCACGAGTTACTTATAATGTAGGTCAAAATGCCTAGCCTTCATCATCAACATTTCTAATAAGAGTGTGATTGTGACAAGTTTCTTGAATTTAAAATCTTAGCAAGGTAATCTTATGTGGTGGCAGTAGTGTGGTGTAGTGGAGCAGTGTAATTTAGTGAGGATTAAGGCCACACACGCATATCCGAATCGAATGTATTTGGAGTGGAAGCGTTAACTAGTAATCAAATGAATGTAAATGCACATGAAGCATGAGTGGTAATAGTAATACAACTACATTGATTGTAGTGTATAGCATACAGAGTAGAAATTAATGTGTTATGTTAAAGTATAGTAGGATTCTAGTAGTAGTAGTAAGAGTGTAGGGTTGCATGTATTATAATAGCATGACTTGAAAGTAGAAAAATTCATGTAAAGGACACAGAGAGCATTTACGTTTATATTAATGTAAAAAATACTTGTATGCATAATTGTGATGCCTAATTACAGTGCAATTGTGACTTAACTTCTTTAACACGTGTGTTTCCCATTGTAACGTGTGCAAAGTGTTAAAATGTGTTACTTGTACTAAAAAGTACTTTGCTAATCGTAATCCAAGCAAGAATGGTTTCAATAAAATTTAGTACATACACGACAATTATTATTTGGTTCCTAATGTCCATGCATTATGTAGTTTCTGTAGTCGGGCGGTGATGGTGGTGCTTGAGAATTTTCTGAGCAAAATGAAATGAGAGTTGCTTTCGATCGAGTGTAGTGCACAACACACCAAGGAACAACATGACACGATCAAATCAACTCAGCTAAAAGGAACGAGTACATCATTATTATAATATTATTATAATGCATGCATAATGCATTACTATTATTATTTACCTACGAACGTCCACCTTCCTTTTGTCCATTATAATAGAGCTATACTATTAAACGTGTATATTGTGCTACAAGCACTTGTGTAGAGTATGTAGCTCTCTTTATTGTAATGTAATACAGGACACAATACAAACAAGCAGACAAGGGAATCAAATCATGACTGACCATGCCCAAAATGAAAACTTGTCTCTGTGTGTAATATATAATATCTCTGTGAGCAAATGGGTGAGCCGAGTTAAGCATTCTCCCACAACAAAACGCATTTGACGATTTATCGCGTTATAAATCAAAAGATAAACTCACAGAGGACATTTCTAATACAAATAAGGAGTTCCATACTTTTTCGTGATGGATTATAAGTGTAATATTATTATCAATGTCCTCTTTTAGGTAAAGTAGTCAACTGCCATTATTCTTACAGATCAATTCGCAGGGAATTGCAATTGAGAAGCTGTAATTGTTTTCCTAGTTGATATAACTAAACAAATCGTAAATCATATTTAAAGGCAAGGTTGCACTTGAGTTTCTAGGTGTTGTGTATTGCAATTAAATGAGGTAATTATTGGCAAATTGCTCGCAGGAGGGGAAGCAGAATCGCTGCTTTGTTCTTTGTACACACACACATTTCCAAGATTTTTCTGTGGATAAAAATCATAATTGTGGCGTAGCGTAACACTTGGTAGGTAGGAGGAGTATGAAATTTCATTTAGACCGTTGTACCTGTACCCCTGTACCTACCTTACCTTTGTGTTATACAAACAACGGTTTGGGTTTTAGTTTGTAAGAATGAATGGATAAATGGTGTATAGATAAAAAATGGCTTTACTTACAATTAGTATTAAGTCATTAATTACAATTAGAAAGACTAAATACAATTTGCGATTTCGAGAATTCCCAGAAACAAACAAAAGATTGATGGTATGTATATATCTTTAATCTAACTTCATTTCACACTCTAAATCTTTTCCTTTTTACAATACTTCACTTAATTCTAATGCTTTCGCTTTCTTGCTAAAGATATTTACTGTTTTCTGATTGTGAATGAATGGAAAGATTGACAGACTGTTTTAACTTAAAAGTGCTATAAATCTACTAAGTATGTGGTAATGTATTGCATTGATGCAATTTTGTAGAAAACATTTTTGAGCGCGTGCATTGCATACGTTTCTGCAATGAATACAAGGAGACCTTATAAATTACGGGCTAAACGGCTCGATAAATTAAAGATTTTAATTACAGGGTATAAATGAATGTCCCTTTTAAAGTGAGAACATTAAAAGATAATTTGAATTTCCATAATATTTCTTACAATAGTGTAAGAAAACGACTCATCAGAGCACGACAGCCGCCACATAACTGACATAACCACCCGTACACAAAACCAAAAGAGTAAAAAAATAACGAAATTATGCATAGAGCTTTTATCGTTGATATTCTGTCAAGTTAACAGTAACCATTATAAAACGTTACTAACATACATGGAACAAAAGAAAAGACAGTTCTGTGTTGTGGTTCATTGTATTTAAGACTTTAAGAGATTGTTAGTAATACGTTTTATGTTTATAGCTACGTGTGGAGTTGTGCAATGCTTGTGTTCAAAATTAGCTTGTGTCTTGTGTTGTGTCCCACTTGTACTTTATATTCCTCGTGTCAGCTGTAGTGCAAACGTGTGTAACTGCAAAAAGTCGTTTTCTTCGATAATTGCGTAGTATTTTGGGAGAATGGTGACCATAATATACAATTTAATTGTAAATCAAGCTGTAGTGACATAATAGCTACAGCTGTGTAATCATAATTAGCCAAAGTTCCAAACAATCTTTTAGCACATTCAAATACCTCGTACTTTCATGTTACAAAGATTGCATATACAGTACACAGGAATTAGGTATCTTTAAAAATACGGTATTGTGCTAAAGTACAAGACAGACACTTCCCTTGGCTTGTAGTAGTGTTAGTAAAAGCTTTTTCTGTAGTGGTAAAATAAGAGACTGTGAGTTGTAATTTGTAAATTGCCGTTTCTGCCACAAGTTGGAACTATAAACGGTCGTTTCTCTTAGTAAAAGTCGTGATTCTTAATCCGACACATTGTAATGAAAATCGCGTAATATTCCTATTCCTACTATTATCACAATTACAAATACTACATCGTTTGACACGTTTTAATGTTGAGAAAATCCCTGAAGCCCCATTATTACATACAGTCTCATATATTATTGTGTATGTAAAGATTATTAAACTATGTAAACATACAGTAAATTCGTATAGCTATAACCATGTGCACCTGCAGCTAAGGTGTATTCAAATTGACACCACTAAATACACAGTACTTGATACAATGCTACATTCGAAGGAAATAGGAGGAACACATTGCAAAATAAATGCAGTGCGATATGAAGTGCTGAAATGCACCATGAAATGAATGGACGAAGCTCTCTGTATGTACCTATGTAGATATAATAATATATTGGACTGAATGAAATACGAAACATTCTTCAAGTACAGACACTATGTGAATTGCAATTGAATAGATTAATTTTTTTCGTAGCATATTGTTTTTTACACCAGACAGGCAAAGATGTCCTTTGTTGATATTGTTGTGGTAATCCTTTGTACCAATTTTTCCAATTGAATTTTTTCTTGAGCTCGTGAGAAAAATTAGCGACATAAATCTCACCTTTCATTCTATTCTCTTATACTTCAATACCATCATCATGAACTGACATGTATTGTACACAATGAAGTTGAACTAGCACAAGCTAACGACAGTACACAGGAACGCAGTTAGCAATTAGTTAAACAGTCTTTACATAAAATGCAAGTGAGAGATTCTTTGGAATCCGCCTAGGTAGGTAGTAATAAAACTATTACTATTACTGAACCCCTGTTAAGCTAACCAGCCTAACAAATAGCAGGCTCTTTTACATTCAACAACCACTATGTATTTAAAAATCCAGTTTTCATTTTGGGCATGGCTTGATCCTGCCGAGACCGTGATTTCCTAGTTTCCACTTTATTAGGAACGATATAGAAAATTCAGCATAATGTAAACATCTCTATATCAACATGTACATAGTTCCGTCTAGGCAATTATAGTATAAATATATTTTGTACTTGTATTTTGTACCTGCACTTCAAGAACATTTTGGTGCTTAAGAATGATAATGTAACTTGAAGAGGTAAAGTAGCATAATATTTTACAACAGGCACCATGTAGGTATCACATCACACAAGAATGCATGTTGTTTCGTCTGCAAAAACAGAAAACACATGGCAATTACTTATTGTTATGATTATGTCATGCCGTGCCGCTTTTCCATACGGGTCAAATCCCTTTCTGTTTCATTCACTTGAACTACTCCTTCACTCCACACTCTCTCAATAAATGACCCATTCATTCTTGACTTTAGACGATTAAATGCTCGTCGCGTAATGAAACTCTGAGAGATTTTTTCGTGTATTGAAGTCTGAAACTGTCATGCAAGTCGTATCCTTGTTGTTGGGTTCTAGTTGTAGTTAGTTAGTAGTGGCTAACCAAGTATTAGACGTCTTTAATGCATCATACTTACATAGGAGGCAATAAATGTTTCTGTAAGTTTGCAATGTTGTTATGTTATTTTATTACAATGTAATGCCTTGACTTGGCTGGTTCGGTCGGAGTATATTGTTTTGTAGCATACTTTATAGTGTGCTGTCTACCTTCTCATGTTTTCATGAGGACAACCCACGTTCCATTAAAGACGCATTTATCATACGAATGAGCCCGTGAGTGATAGTTGCTATCTTACGAAAAAAACGCAAGTCACGTCCACACAGTCGTCGGCATCCTCATCATTTCGCATATATTTAATTCCATTATTTCACTCTTCACTATGTATATGTGTGTACATGTAATAAGTACAGTGTAATTCTTTAGGCAGGCAAACCAATGCACTGCACTGTCTGTTTCTCTACTGCTATTTACAAGTACCGATACCGATAGACCATAGCATAGAACATAACATACCTAGCTAGACATACACAAGAACATTTACAACAAAATCCCAAGAATTTCTCGTAAGTGTTTGTACATGGGGTGGATTGGGCTAGATGATATGTTGTTTACGTTTACTTACACGAAGAAAAAACTACACAGGATATAGACACAATGAGATAAGTACAGGTACGCACAAGCTGCGGTTTGTGTTTCTTTGATATAATATTAGCGTGGTGTATGCCATATATATGCAGTGAACTGTTCTAAAGCTTTGTTGCTAATAAAACACATGGATTTCCTTCTTGTATTTCATGTAATGCGAGAAAAACAAAACAGCTCTTAGGTACTAGTAGGAGTACAGTACATACTTACATCTATTCCAATATACAATCCAGGGTTGTTGATCAAATTAAAATTCCTTCCGACTCACAACAAAGCAAATTATTAGGCATGATGCTTAGCAAGTGAATTCATTTCTTGTTCTTTGGTTAGAAGATTACATAACACCTGTGGACTGCTCTACCTACTGGTACGTTAAATAACAGTCAAAAGATGGTTTTCGGTTCCGCAATATAATTAACAACCAATTCGAAAGGAATTGTAACGGCTCGGTGCATTTTGCTTGGTATCTCTAGTGTTGTTGCGGACACATGGAAGAGATTCTTATACAACACGTAGTGTACACATTATAAATGCAATACAAGTACAGTTCATAAGTTATATGACATAGTTGTTTATGTAATAGCATAATGCAGAACCAATGCATGGACATAGGTTTGTAAGCATTTACAGCCTGAATTGTGTAATATTGCATTATGATGGAGATAAACCTTAAACAGCATTTGCTAACGAAATTTTTAATCAGAGTTACTAGTTGGTCATACATAGAACGGGCAAAGTTGATTTGAACCAGTTTAAATCCAGGAACGCGTTATGCATTAGATCAGGGCTACTACATACATGAGCGACTTGGGACTCCTGTCACGACAGACGAACTCTCAGTAGGAGTTAAGTTGACAGGTTGATTTAGCAAGCCATTAACTTGTAACGATCCATCTAAAGTGTACGTATCTGCAGAACATTGACTTAACTCTCCATTGCATTCCTATATTCGATCAGAATCAGATAAGATTTTACGTTATCTGACGCAGCTAGTATTTGGTAACAGGAGTCCATAATGGAATCAGAATTTTTTGGATTAACCCCATCGCCAAATGTTTGAGTGGGGCGTTCAACTGTCTGCAATGCCATAATACTGCACAGAGATTATGTTGAATTGCACATTAGCCATTCAAGTCGCCTTTGTTATCATTTTTATGCGTAATTCGTTTGGCTTTTGGCTTACCGAACTGAAAAATTACGTATGTATGTATAGATATGGCTAGACAGACATGGGCAGACATATCATGAATTGTCAACTACAAAAATGAAGCTAACAACAAAAACTTTTACCTATCCATGAAAATGGAGATTTCCTTATTTGAATACTTTCTCTCTATAAAGCTTCTGCGTTTACGACACCTGTGCAATTGAAAAATTACGTAGTGCGAGCATGCATTCATTTGAATTTACAGTTTGATATATTTATTTCAAAAGAAAAAAGAGGCTGAGCCGATGTCACTGGCATTCTACGTTTTTATATGAGTACTTGTGTATGTATGTACATAAGTAAGAAGAAGATGCATCAAAAAGTAATGAAACTCTCCATAGGAGTAGTGTTGACAATAAATTCAAAGGAAACCTGTTGCACATTATTATTGCAACAATAGAATCATGTCCAATTTCGCCTACTACTACTGGGTTCTCTGTTTTTTCTTTTACTTTAACATGACTCACACATGTACAAAACAACAACACATTCACCATACATATACGCATTTGCTGTAAGATGTTTTTGGCTAGGTATTTTATTTTTCTATTCTGTTTGTGTAACTCTTCTTTACAGCTTTCCATCTCGACGACTATTGTCACACCAGCATTATTTGCATTGTAGGTGCATTACAGAACAGTAGTCAAAAGATTTGTGTGTGAAAACTCACTGTAAATCATATTGTGTGACAGTACCCAGCTATGGCATACTAAAGACAACACTGATTTACAGTATAAAGGTAGTGGCATTTTATTTATAATGATACTTAATGTAAAGTTTAAAACAACGATTTATTTTCAAGCGTTGCATATCTGTTGTATATGCTTTGCCTACTTACTATATACACATACAACGATGTTTTTAAGTACACGCAATAAAAATCAGTTCAGCTCTTTTTCATCTGATACACATTTCATCACAGGGACTCATTCACTCATTATTCTTATGAGCTAGTACAATTTTACATGAACATGAACTGTAAAATTTTTCAACTCGCTTTAATTCTATTTTGATGGTTCTTTCTGAGTATCACCCACTGCAGCAACTCTGATTCTCACCGTTGTTAATGTTGTTATCTTACTTCTGAATGAATATTGTTACAGGTGCTAAGTACTAAGTACAGTACAGTACAAACATTATTTACACTTTGGTACCTTTCGAATGGGTTGTAGAACAATCCGGTTCATCTCATAAAATTTAAAAGTGGTTGAAGACTTTGTGTATAGTACATACCTAGGTACATCTCTGAAATTACTTTTGATTTTGATAGTACAGCACGTGAGCATGAAAGGAAATCTTTCCCAAGAAGAGAATAATAAATGATAATGATTACTATATAGGTATACCTAAATAAAAATGAAATTAAATTCACAATCTCACAAATCAAATCAAATAAGATTCTACTATTCAAGATGGAATAGTGAGTTAAGGCAATAATAATATTATTGTTATTTCAATTATTTGTGCTAAGGCAAAAGAAAAGCAATAAGCGTAGCATCTACAGATATCTAGTGGCACTTAACATTATTTTTCTCGACCAATTTTCCCTATTTCTATCTGAGCCAGGCACGAAATGACTACTTTGAATTTACAGTCGTGCTGAGAAATCAGCTAATAATCAGCATGTGCAGCAGATAACATAAGTCTAATCTATAAAGTCATTACAGAGCTCCTTAGTTTACTTTAGTCTACGAAAAAATGCATTCTATTGTATTTTTATTATTTGACTAACGTAAGGCAAAAGCTATGATTAGTCTTCTGACTTATATAGAAGTCCAGGCCTTATTAGTATTTGATGTTGCCGAGATGGCTCTCAACATTTCATTTCCCTCCATTTTTTCTTCACATTGACAGCTTTTAATCTGCTCTCGGGTGAAATTTCTTACTTCACTGTAATCAATTGTACAAACTGTATACATACGTAATACTCGTACTTACGGTATTTGCATTGATTATACTATGAAATCTTCAGAGATCTTTGAGTTTACAATGAGGTAGAAGACAGTAGAATCGTTGATTACAGAATTACTTGTTTTGTGTAGTACCTAAATCTAATATTACAATGTCTCTTAAGAGTCGGGATCATAAAGTAGCTCAAATGCTGTGAGACAATGGGCACTAATAAGCGTAAATATAAAACAAAAGAGAATATAACTCAACTCTCCATAACTGTCATCAAGTCATCGTACTCAGCGTGACACTACATTAATAAAAAACGAATGTGATTCATTTAGTAGTAAGATAACAATTTCAAGCAGAATCTACTGTAATTTACATTAATTTTAGTGAGCAAACAACTACATTTTTTGAGTAATGTAAATTAGTTCATTAATTTTCATTAAAAATGACCTGTACAGCACAGTAAGTACAACATAAATAAAGATGCTCAGCATATTATTGTAAATCTAATTTGCAGAAATACTGTAATAAAGGTAAGTTAATTTGCACCTACAAAGGAAAGTAAGGTATCAAAATTACATTACTCTGCCCAAAGGTCATTTTCAAGTTGCCCTTAAATTTGATTGTCTTATTACCTACGAAGATAAAAGGCAAATTATTGCAGTGGTGAAAGTAATAGAAATAAGTTGCTAATGACAAAATAATTTTCAGACCGCAGCGAATTCGTGGAAACAGTTGGGAACATAACACGAATTTACGTGCTATGCATATGTGTTTATGTAGGTATGTAGTATTGGACTACAATAATAATACTAGGTGCTTATACGACCTATGCATTACATTTATTAGTACTACACTACATTTAATGTATAGGTATAATAATTTATTTCAATTTAGGACAACTCTCTTATTACCTTCAAAAGAGCAAATTCTTCACTGAAATGGGTAAAAATCTTGGTCAATGCTCATCATCACAAAATAACACGTTTTCATCTTCAAGTCGTAAAAATAATAAATGTAGTTATAAAGTACGCACATGAATCTCCATCTGCATGGAATTGGATTATAGGTATGCGACATGTTTGTAGTGTACGTGTATATAATTTCCGTCAAGCAACATGAACTTTGATGCATCCTACAACATAGACTTACATGTAAACAAGAAAATGTATATCATGCAGTATGTGTACGTTTAACTCACGAAGCGAAGAAAGAAACAATCACACGCCAAAACAATTCAGTAGGTATTATTGCTTTTTATTCTGTAGTATGTAGTTATATAGGTGTATCTGTAATGTCATTGTATTGTGTAGGTATACAGACTTACGTTAGAAAGGTTTGGCACGTTGGTTGTGCTAAACGGGTAGGTAAGGTAGGTAAGTTAAAGAAGGTATGTTTATTTTGACTGAGTACACGAATGAAACAAATGCAATGAATTACAAGCTACTAAAGTAGTTTTACTTGCAAAATGCCACTAGTTGACTATTTTCCACTCCTTAACGTAGAATTCACAGAGAGAACTACTATACGCTTACTTTTCCACTTACACATTCATTCATTCATGTTTACTTAATTCATTATTTCGTCTCTTCGCATTACAAACGCAACCAGAACGAAAGAAAGAGAAGCCAAGCTTTAAGAAACCAACCCAATGATACATCAACAATTCAGCAGCCACCCGTCGTGATTTTCAAATTAGTTTCGGTGAAATCTTCTCTTGCTTTTCTGTTGTTTGTTGTCAACTTAAAAGATACACCGACATCATAAACTCACTATTTCCATCCTAGTACTATTCTACTCTACACCATTGTGACTATGAGTAGTAGATGCCTTTCCTTGTCTATGTAAAAAGAAAATGTGATTACCTGTGCGACAATTTTTCACTTGCTTACCAACCACAAAGCGATACTAAAATTGCGATGTATGTATTATTATTACTTAGGTATCTAATATCTGTAGTATAGGCATTATAGGTACGATAATTCTACGATAATTCCACTTTTTGATTTGAAGCAGGTCCTTTTTACCGTATAAAAGCGGAATAAGAAGGAGACAATGGGTTTAAATAATGCATGGTAATCACTTGCATGCGGTCACCAATGAAAAATTGTAAAATAATTTGACACACCAACGTATTTTACCTTTTACCTAATTTTTATAACGTGCTTAACAATTTTCTTGGAAAAGTTGTCTTGTATTATATGCAACATTTCAGGAGCAATTTGCCAATAAAGGGTATATAAGCTCTGGTAGTCATGTCATATCATTATTACAGTCAGGCTAAGCGCACATTTCACATTAGATTTCTTTTCATGTCTTTCCTACAACCATTTATGTGTCTGAACCGAGTCAAGTTTGCAAAAAGATCGCAAAAAATGTAAAAGGATATGGCAAAAAACACGTTAGATTAGATTCAGGTAATAACTATACTAAACTACAGCACAAAACTGAATTAATACTTATATTTATGAAAATAAGATTTGGCTCATGATGAACAGTTTTTTGTTATGTAGAAAACTCCACATGCTACTATTGTTGCATTGCATTCGTATTCAAATGAAAAGCTGCAGCAGCCGTTTCCATTTTTCTGGATTTATTATTGCAAGAGAATGCAAGGCACATATGAGAAAAGAAAAAACACCTTCTTCCTATGTAGCCATGCTTCGTGAAACAGAACAAAATACATTTTTTGTTTGTTTTACTTAAGTTAAGTCCTACAAATCGTTATCGCTATCATTGTCATGCTTTGCCTTTTGTGTTTCTGTTATTGTGTATGTGTATGTATGTAAGTTCATCATTTAGAGTCATTCTCAAAATCTTCCGTCCCCATCTCAATTCTAAACCATTAAGATAAAACAAAAAATCTATACTACTGAACTTTGCTGTACAATCGTCACGCGTCACCATTACAAAGAGTCATAATGCCTATAGAAAAGAGTAGGCTTTAATATAATCCTCCTACTTGCTTCAACTTACGAGTTTCTACAGTATATTCTATGTATATGTAGCATCAGGAAATTCATAGAATTGACTCAGAATAAAGGCAAGGGGCAATTACAAATTTGAATGTACAGTAATATCTCGTGGTAACGTTAACTGAGTTAGGTAGGATATATTATGCATAACGAATTTAATTACTGGTTTGAGTTTGAACTATCAAAGAAAAAGTGTTCTATATACTTTACGCGCAGAACAGAATAAAACGCAACTTTCAATTATCATAAATCCTAATCACAAATCATCATCCTTTTTCATTATTATTGTACTAGTAGGTACGTCATTAAAGGCAGAGAATTCTATCGCTTTATCTCTATATACAGTACAACGGACTGAGTACATATGCGTGCAGTATTTGTAATAAGAAAATCGCAATCTACACAAACATAGTGGGATTCTCTACGCAAGTTTTCTTTGCAGAATAACGTGAAGATAAACAGAGCCAGGAATGTTTATGTGTAGAAGAGTTTATCACTGAAACAAATAATAACATGCTACCGGCAAATTTACCTTCATTTCGCTTACACACCAAGTCTCGTTTGCAAGATGCGTGACACAACCTTTACACTTTGCAGCATGTTTTCCACATTTACAGTTTTTCATGAATACTTATTTGACAGCGCATTTGAATGAAAGCAATGCATTGAAAACAAGTATAGGAACGTCTACAGACATAATATTGAAGAAACGGTGAGCTGTATAAATAAAATTTACAAGTTTTGTCTAATACACGTTATCAAGGCTAATATGCCCACAATTTGTATACAAATGCTTTGTGTATCTTTCACAGTTGCAGAAATTTCAAATGCACGTTTGCTTTGCAGTTTGAATCTGTCATGTAATTTGATCAAGTTCAAACTTCAATCTGATTGAATGTTTTAAGAAGATTGAAGCCTGAAGAAACAATGCAAGTCCAGCTATAATCCATAGCTACTATAATATACGCATTCTCTAATCTTGAATTAGGTACTCTAACGCTCAACAACGAATGCAGTACTGTCTATAGCTGCACATACTCATATTTCTGTTATTATTATCATGTTCCGCTAGAAATACTACAATCTTAACAATCATTTACTTCAAAATCGAGTCTGCTACAACTATAAGTTATCACTAGTATCAAATATCTCTTATTTGAGATCAAACACCTATTTATTGAGGCTAAAGTCGTGCATCTCAGTCTCAGTCTATGTCTCTGTCTAGTATTTACCTGACCGCACACACATATTCAAGTAATGCACTTTTATAGTGATCCCTATTTACTTACGTAGGTATTTGCTTAGGTAATTCACATAAAAATGTGTAGGTACAGCATGTAAAATACAGTACAGATATTCGTTTTCAGTGGACAACTGTATTAGCACTTATATTGTTTTCCAAGTAAAAGTTGAAAAACTACATTCTGTTTGTCGTGTCCCAAGATTTGCAATTGAATGCAACTTTGATGGTATTTTCAATATCACTTTACAACAATGAAATGTATAAATTCCATTCACTAAGTAATTGGTAAGTAATTTTGAGTCATTAGAGATTTACAATTAGGTACTCCAAGGTATTTAAATTGAAACGTTAGAGAATTTGTGTAAAATCATAGTAAAATGTCATACACAACAGTTTTTTACAATGCCATGAAATGCGTCCGAAATTTTGACATATATCGCAGTAATTTAATATTCTGCCTAACTCAAAAAGTTTAATTGTTTCTTAATAGTATAGAAAACCCCAAGCGTTTGCATGAAAATGTCTCCAACTAAGCGTTACGAAGTATTACTTTTCCAATAAGCCAATGATGACATGGTTTGGTATGAACAGATATTGATATTGGCAATAAATCTCAACTTGACAGCCTAATTCAAACCACATAATGTGTATTCCCACTTATTCAGCTGTGAGACTGATCTTGAGAAATATTCTTGGTTTATAATATGTGTGACATTTTCGCACATTTGTCTCACATTCTACTTACACCTTGTGGTCTATACATAGTGTCACTTTTTCATTACAAAAAGAGCGAATCTGCAATTCACATGCAAACATATTGTTCTAATAATTGTAGCAAGTGCAGACGATAAATTATTCAGAGACACTGAATACTTATATGCTACATATCTCTAGAATATTTTAAAGTACCTAAATACATATGTACACATGCAAATTTGACACAGAAGGTGTTGATCACGATACATTAGGTGTTAGGTGGTAAGTAGCAATTTGCTAAACCGAATACCTAAATAGGGTTCAGTGACCATTCCAATAACTCTTAACCAGCAGGCTAATGAATTGTAATAGATACATTACAGTAAATAATAATGTCTTAAACCCTTAATGTTCTTGTGGCAAAGCCATAATGCTGTAAATATGTGAAATTAGTTTATGTTTGATGATGCCAAGGTATAGCCATTACACAAAAGACCACCACCACGGTCACCTCTTAGGTTTGCTAATAAGTAATAAGTAAGTAGTAGTTGTAAAGGACATACCTATGAAAAAAGGTATTGAGTATAGGTAGTGTAGGACACACAGATATTAGTAAAGTAAATAATAAGGTAAGAAAGCCAAGTTATACGTTCTGTCTGCTTTTTTACAGTGGCTAACTGGTAATGTAATAAGTTATAGTGAAAACGGATCAAAAATTTGCATACGATGTATATGAAGAGAACCGTGAATTTCTACCGCGGATTTACCTTGTAATTTGCATTTATAATATATATGTAACATACGAATAACTAACTAAGGATTTGGTCTTCAAATTCATTACATTTAGTAGTTTAGGTATATCTGCAGTGTAATTGTAATGTAAACAAGTATGCTATAAGTGTACCTACATAGACTCAGCTTATTATTTAGTTGTGAAAAGAATGAAAAATTATCATTGCCGTTTCTGATTTGTGTGCTATAGCACTTTGTTATTTTGCTGAGTATTTTCTGGTCGTTCCTTATTAAGTGGATACTAAAACATTCTACTGTGTAATTCTGTAAATATTGCCACCGCACATTTCCACGGTAAAGTTTTCAATGTTGTGTTGTGTGTGTACATGTAATGATACAGCATTCCTTTGTAGTAGTAGTGCTATAATACATTTTGAGTAGTGTATTGGGTTTCCTGAGGACATTTTCATGAAAAGATCTGTGAAACCAATGTCCATTCCTTTTGTTGTTTCACTTTGCATAAGGTTATACAGATAATATTACTTATATGCCGAATTAGCAGTGGTAACGACTGTAATAATAGGAGAATCCTCATTATTATAACATGCGTTTACAGTCGGCCGTGTAAATACATAGCATTCATTATTCATACAGTGTATATATAGTATACCTACACTCTAAGTCTTTATTTTTTAATTTAAAGCTGTTTAGCATTAGCTTTACGGCTAATGCTACGGTAGCTGCTAAGTATGTTTGTAAGTGACAGTAGATGCGATAGTATAATACTCTTAACAGTCAACCGGTCTTTTTCATTTAACTTTAAAGAGAATCAAGGCAAAGTTCTTTGGCTATTCTTTACAGTGTACTTGTCCCAGCTGTAGTGTTGCACATTGTTGCTTTTGCTTTACTCATACTATGTACTACTGGAATGGAATGTAAAGAACATCTTGTGGTGGTGGCTTTGTTTGAGAGATGTTGGTCTCTAAAAGTAATTCTGTGTTGGTGTACAAGACGACGACCTAGTAAAGGAAAATTCACTTTTTCAAATCTCTTTTCGTCTAGTATCTCTGCACATTATCTGCAATGGAGTAGAATGACATACGAGAATAAACTCTGTAGTCATCTTATCCTCCCTTTCCACCACTACTATAATATTCGCCCAACTTCTTGCAGTCACCAACCAACTTGATAAGGCACCAATACAAAAATTCACTTTAGAAATGTTGACTAACAGAAAGTTGACGTGTATATGTGGTCATTATTTTAATTTGTTTTGTGTGTATTGCTGTTCTATGTATGACAAATAATAATATTTCCGTCTCGTCCCTTCCTTTTACTATTACTTAGAATGCTGAACTCGACAAGATTCAACAGTTGCCCAAACACACTCACACACATACACATCATCATACTACACACATAATTTTGCAATTGAAAAAGAAATGATCTCTAGTAATAAAGGCAGAAACGCCTTTCTATTTACCAGTTGAATATGATTATACATTTTAGTAAGTAATATCGCTTTCATAACGTATCTTAAGTATTGCTCGTCGACTCTCATTGCCGTATGTGTATGGTAGTCATCGTAATATATTTCAAAATGAATTAACTATGTTCTAACTAACTTTATAAAGAGTGCATTTGAGATTTCTCAGACGTTGCACCACAAGGTTTTAGAGAGATTTGCACTAAACTTGCAGTTGTAACAAGGATCTGTAAATATAATAGGAAGCAGAAAATTGTAATCATCAGAATAAACATGAAATGAAATGAAAGGAAAAGGAATGTATTTAAAAAATACAGAAAAGGATCGGTAGTTATATTTTATTATTGCCTTGTAGCTTACAACTACTATGCTAAGTAAGCCAAAGCATTACTTAGTAAAGTAACGTAAAATAGAGGTAAATATAATAAGGTGTACTTTTGTAAAGTACAAGATGTAATGCATTAGAAAACATTTGAATAGAATGAGACGAGCGCAATTTCACTCGCATTAAAAACTCGTCTCCATTCTACTATTCGTTGTATTGTGTATAGTACAGTGTATTATTTAAGCTTTGTCCTTTTGTTTTTCGGATTAGTTGAGTGCATTATTCTACTTTGAATGAACTGCCTAGTTTGCATTTGCCAAATGAAACCATGAACATAGCATCATCACATCTCATCAGCATCCTAGACACTCAATTCAAATGCACCATTCCAATTCAATCTAATTCCATTCCATTCTTTTCCATTCACAATCAGTCATGTTCGTTCATGTCAAGTTATTGTGAGCAAAGCAAAGTAAAGTAGATGCACTGACTGCAATAAATGCAGAACAACAAGAAGGAATTATTTTACAATACGACAGCTCTTTGATATTAATCACTGAGCTGAAGGAAAATCAAAAAGAGGCTATCTGAAAATGAACGAAGGCTTTTCCCCAGCCAAGTTAAGTGCTTTTGACTTTTGAGATGTCTATGTGTATGTCTAACATTTACTTACTACGTGCCTAATTCGCCTCATTTACTTGCAGTAATGTAAACACCTTAATTTTCATTCAGTTTTATAGTCGGTTTGCATTGTTTTCCTGCTCCATTGTTTTAACAAGCATTTTTTGGATGACTGTTGTGATGTGATGTGCGTGCAAATGTAGATTACATGTATTTGTTGTAATATATAGAGTGCTTGAGCTTCTACAGTCAAATAGTACATTACATATACTTCGAGACACTCAATCTTGGTCCAACAAGCCAAATGAAGTAAGACAAGAAAGATTTCCCTTCTTGATAAATATATAAAAGGGAGTTGAGTGTAATTTAGCTGTAATATTCCTCAACAACCTATTAGTATTTATAAAGCTCTATAGTTTTCCACTGTGCTA
>JAQFYB010003605.1:0-18857 GCA_034694085.1 Pogonognathellus longicornis | reverse complement strand
TTAAATATAAATAGTAATCCGTTACTCTGTCATAATATTCAGTGTGTTGTAGCTACTTTATTACATCTGTTTGTAATAGTTTATTTTCAGTACACTCTGTGTGTGTCTGTATATTCTCAGTATGTACAACAACTAACAAGTACATACATACCAGTACTACACTTCCAGTTTTTTATTACATTCATCTTACAATGCAACAACGCTAGCTTACATAACTGTTTCCGTAAAGGACATACCTACAGACGTATATTAGTAAGTAGTATTGTTCATACATACGTGTGTAGCAGTAGAAACATATAAAGTAGGTAGCTTTGTGCACACATAGACATAACTGACAATTTTGTAGAGAAAATCGTGTACAAGTATAAGTGAGAAGATGGGGAAAGGTAGGGTCGAGTAGTAATAAGGGTTTTACATGGGTTGGTGGGTCTACTTAACAACTGCTGCTACAGTTACATAAGTTATAAGAGAAAAGACTGTTGGTGATCAAACAAAAGGGAAATGTCGCGTCCCATTCAACTCTAGTCTAATGCTGAAGCGTGTAGGTAGTAGCGGAGAGGAATAGGAGTCGCAGAGGTACTAACCCGGCACAAAACACGAGAATGACGAAAAAGTTCTTTGCTCCGAGTAGTATAAATTAAAAATAAGAGAAAAGACACTAGACCTTTTTCCGTATGTGTGCAGCCAGTACATTCTAGCATAATATCCGCAATGTACGAGGTTCCTCTCGCATTGTTGGTGTAAAGTTAAAGCTTAAGCTCATGTCTTTCTTTTCCTTACAGGAACAGTACAATATGTAAAAGTAAAAGTGTACTATGAGTCTATGTGTACATGTATAGGCAATACATATTGCATATAAGTTAATAGAAGATAATATTAGCATTTGCCAGTGTAAGATGTGTGTGCGAGGTGAATTCTCTTATGTACTATTACTCTGTTGTACACATACATGTATTTTGAAACAACTCAAAAAGGTAATGTGTAATGTGCTACTCGGCTATGCCATTATATACTTTAAGTTTATATGCATTTCCCCCATTCCGCATCAAATCAGCAACTGCTACTACATACACGGAGCAATGTGTAGGTGCAGGGAAGGAAATTCAGTACATGGTAAGAGCTTTGTAAATTTTAACAGGCCATTGGCTTTGCTGGAGAATATTTTTCGACTTTTCCTAAGTGTGAGTTTTATAGTCATTCACTCGTGTCGTTATCAAATACTAATAAATATTTTAGACATAACATGCGCCTAGTCTACTTAGTCGACTAGAGCTGTATAATACATAGCATGGGGTTCAATATAATACAAAGTGCGATGCAATGTGTTACAGTTAGTGTATGAGCACAGATAAAACAATATTCGAAGCAGATGCCATGGAGTATATGTATGCAGGTACGTCTGCCACGTTATAAACAATTTAATAATACATGTATTTCATATTATTATTCACGAACGAAGGATCTATACACTTGGTGTATCTGTATCGTCTGTATGTATTTCGATTGGATTTTCCTTCGTCACTACTATAGCTGACCTACTTCAAGTTACGTGTGTGTTGTTGCAACTTTTGTTGGTAATAGTTCTAGTTGTAGTAAAAGAATGAAATTGGATGAAAGTGTATAGTATGGTGGTGGATATGTCAAAAGGTGAAAAGACAGGTATAAACCCTGTCACATCCAAATCCAGATAAAAGAAGACATGAGTAGAGATGGCTGACAATCAGGAAAAATAAAGTGGCCTTTTATTACCCAAGTCTTGGAAATCAGTCAATCAGTCTTATAGAATCCAACTGCTCTGCTATTGATAGAAATTTAACCTTTGTCCTTTATGTAGAGTACGTCTATTGTTTCCGCTCCCGATATTTTCTCTTAACAAACACCAGTAACTATACCTACGTATACTTTGTGTTGTGAGCTTTTGCGTTTTTGTGATTGCTACACTTACTTCTACAGTATTTGTAGTATCTTAGCATTAAATCTCCAACACTCACTTAACATGACAACTGCTCTTTTTCAAAATACTATACACAAAGACTAAAATGATACATCATGAACGACAGCAATACACAGAAACTGCGCAAGCCTGTCTCTCAACTAACTATTATCTTCACACATATGTACTGCGGATAAAATCTTCGTAAGTATGCTTTATTGACTAGTAGGTACTACCAAACTACACATTCACAAGGGCACCTTGTAAAATAATAGCTATAGGTACTCTGTTTCACTATAAACTCATATCTAGAAACTAGAATAAGAAAATAAATATTGTTATGAGTGAAATGCTTGTTATTGTAATGATGCGCTTGTTTCTGTAGATTAATTTTTTTGTCGATGCATAGCTTACACCTTTCTACCTGTCTGTACTCTAATATTATGTCCATAAATGTGTCTATGACTATACATATATACTTAATATCGACTGTCACGTCAAACTACTAAAGGATTACACTACGAAACAAATTTGATCCAACAAGAGATACATCATCGTCTATATAACACAGTTTGAAAGGCATGTACCTACATAATATAATGTGGTAAGCACAGAATCGTCGCAGTAATATTTCAGAAGTAGTACTAGTGCAGAGCAACCCTTCGAAAACTATTATTAAAGGAAACTCTTGAACACTGAGTCTACCCTAAATATACACTGCATGCAATCCTCCTTACTTGCTCCACCAATATATACCAAAGTGTATTGTTGTATACACATAGAACAAGAAAGAAAAGAAAACCGAGAAAAAAGTCCTTGCCCTGAGTCTAACCTGATTGCACGTTCTTTGAGCTACTACTTCTACTCCTACTACTTATACCACACTACTAACACGTAAGACTTTAGCCTAGTAATATTATTTGTGTATGTATGTCTGTATTATTTTCTGTATATTATTATTATCAGACAAGACACAGCGAAAGATGTACATATAATATTATGCCTACATAATGTATGCGTTGTAGGAACTGTATAGACGTTTTAGAAGTTTCCTATAATATTTCTCACATCGTTTTCATAAGTATGTACACTAGTATGAAATATACTCGTAGATGCTCCTCTTTGTTGCTCCTAGTTTTCTTATCTACTGATACTTAGACCAACTACATTGCTAATATGTAGCATTATATCAAATAGGTCTGCTGTGTTGTGCAGTGATGCCAAAGCCACAGGGAAAACATAATAACCTCCATGAAATTCTCAATCTCCATCTCTTCTCCTGCCTACGCAGCAGACCCAAGTCAAACTATAAACTACTCTATGTACAAACTCGTACTTGATATTGAATTGCATTTTAGTACACTATTTCTCTTCAATAGAATTGCTCCTAGTCAATGTAGCACTCTGTTTTAAAACTGAAAGGAGACAAACGAACTCGCACTATAACGATAAACAAAAAGTCGACATTTACTCAAGACTTGTTGGGACTGCATGGAAAGTGCGTAAAATATGCAGTCAGAAAGAGAGACTCGTGTATATATACATATGTACATCATTCCCATGTTGCTTACATGGAGTATGGGAATGCTAGTAGTAGAAATGGAAGTTCTCCATAATAAATATATCCATTAGACAGATATTCATACCGTTATGTTGTACAGATATAGTAACCATACGTACATCATACGATGCAGCTAATACACGAATCTTGTGTTAATACGATATGTTTTGTATAAATATAATGTTTTCAGATGATGCAGAACAGTAATAAGACGTATATATGATGTAGTGCTAATAAAACTGAGAAAAAGAGACGTCGCAGTAGTAGTAGGTAGGGATTAGTAGTAGGAAGGTAATCATGTTCATTTCATTAGAGACTACCACACATTTGTACATATCTGTGTGAGTACATGAGTTGATTCGGGTATATAGCGGAAAGAATTCTTGATTTGCTGTCTAAATACACTATTTACTGTGTGCACACAATCATTACTGAAGACTAGGCCGAACCACACCAAAGAAAAACAGGAGAAACAGCAAAAAATTATTTGCGGAACAGGTGCCACTTGACATTTTCACCATCGCCATCCATGCATGACTCGGTTTGAGTCGCCGTGTATTGCATAGGCTGCTTGAGCGTATACTATGCTGCTGCAGCTTTGCAGGGAGTATTCGGGCTTAGGAAATTCTACTTACTCCACACATATACAGATACACACATATATATACACAGTAGTAGTGCAATGCAATCCTTCGAACTGCACGAATATCCCCTATGAAGATATAACTATGAAGAACATAAATAGTAGCCTCGAACTCGATACATAAAGACAGTTCGAGCCACTTTTTCCATACGATGCCATACCATCCAATTTTCCCTTCTTCTTCTTCTTCTTCTTCTCTTTATATCTCGGGTATTATTATTACCGAGGAAGCAATGCAATGCCGGCGCCAACAAGGGATGGCAAAAGAAGCTAGTAAAGCGAGAGAGACATGTGCTCTACCCGTACTCTGTACTCTACCCGGCTAGAAAAAGGATACGAAGAAAGAGCTCACACTCCATTTATTCATTTCATCATCTTTTTCTCAAACCGAAGAGAACAACTCAACTCTCAAGAAAACCTCTCGCATGGAATACGAGAAAGGTATGTATCTATATCTGTGTCACTTCAATAATGTTCCTGTACATTTCATACAGATACTTACATTATATACAACTACACAGGAGGAGGATGTTGTGTAGCACAAAAGTAGCATTAATATACATGTGTATGTATATATGGAAGTGCTATTAGAGATTGTTCCATGTTAAATCACTATAATAATGTATGATATATAAGTGTATTATGTGTTAGTGTATTATATTGTGAAGATAATATATAATGGAGTAGAATACAGCACAGTACAGTACAGTGGGCATATAATATGTAGTGGTGTAAGTACGCCTTGACTTGTTTGGAGTTGAGTTCTTTTGCCAAACAGCCTTATTATTTTTAATATAGTGCATCTTGCCTCTCACAAGTCTACACACGTAGCTGAAGTACATGACAATCTGCCACCGCTGCGCAAGAGCCCCATTCATCAAATCTCAATCTCATTTCTTGTTAATTTTCGGTTTCCGCTTTAAATAGATTATCACAAGTCATTTGCTTGTTCATTTTTACATACAATCTTCTACTTCATACATACTACAAGTATATTATGCTTGCCTAGGCATACAAGTTGCAAGTATATTTAAAGATTTACAATGCATACCTTAGCAAACTAAATTGTATACACTTGAAATGAAATGAGAGAGTTGTTAAAGATGAAAAGAGTGAGAGAGAGAGAGTCACACTCGCACATGCTCAGCCTAGATTCTTTAGCCTGAAGTTAATGTTGGCCTTCTGTCTCTTCCTCCCCACCATCCATCCATCCACGTTTATAAACTCATAAGAGTTAATACTAAAAAATTACTTTGAGTCTTCCATTAGCTTTCTTGTCTCCCTTCTGCTACAATTCCTCTTTCAATTCACTACAAAAACTTATTCAGTTCAAGTCCAGTGCAAAAACATTACATCTCTCAAGTGCTACTCACATAATACTCCTATAACCCAACCTACCCTACAAACTCGTTTACTCTCTTTCCATCCCGGAATCGCTCCTAGCCCTCAGTCTTACAAACTCGTCAATTAAACTTCCTTTCGCTAACAATTACCAACCCATTTTTTCAAAACCATAATTACCAATACCTACCTAAAAACATTGCATTAAAAACATCACTTTTTACACCATGTCTAGTGTTACCTCAAACATTTACGATACTTGAATAATGCTTCATTCTGCAAATTGTATGCAATTTCATGTATATGTAACACATTAACCAGCTACAAAGAAGTTACCTGCTTTCACGTAATTTTTTTTTGTTATTTTACAACAATTTGATTGGGGCGATATTCGATGATTTCGTAATTAATAAATGTTTTGTTTTTTGAATTTGAATTACAGATAGAAATGCAAATAATGCTGATTGAAGATCAGTTTAAAAAATAAATTGGTCCCCATAGTTCATTAACAATTACACAATGTCAAATGTACTTGCACAAATAATTGTACTCTGCATACATCAAGTAACTCATTATTTACCTACCTGTTACAGTTTCCACAAGAAATATACTCTGCTACACTCATCACACCAAAACAGTATAGTATAAACAAAAATGCATTAGTGGGCATATCACATTGTACAAAATATCACCATGCTCGTATTATTCATAATTTTTTGCACCTATATAGAATAACTTAGAAACTAACTTATTGTTGGCCATAAAGGAAATTAATCTCACTCTAGTAAGTAGCAGGCGATTAGTGGACTGACATTGATTGTAGCCATATACACCACGATCATTTAAAAAGTCGAAATAATTTACACGTCATGTTATGCATACACACTGTACTCATTTACTTCCAAATCCATCTAGCAAAACGTGCATAAGTATGCTTGGCTATGACACATTATTAAATACATCTCTTTTAAACTGTAACCTCCTTGCTCGTGTGATATATTCCACTCAACTATTTCACTTGTGTAGAAACACACCGAGGAAAAAAGCTTTGGAAAAACGGAATGTTCGACAAAGTCGTAGATGACGCTTCTCTTTGTACAAAGTGTAAAAGCATTACGGACAATACGATATGGAATGGATAAGCTGTTTTCGAGTCGACACGACAAGACAGTAAATGGTTGTTGTATAAGTACGAATGTGTGTGTGTGTGCTGTTACATTACATAGAGTTGATTCTTTGTGGCTATCTGTGCACTATAAATGTTTATAGGTACATTACATAGAAATAGCTCTTCGTGTACTGTACTTGCATAATATATATTCGTGAAATGAGGAGCAGAGTAAGCATCTTAAGTGGTTGTAAGTCCAAGTTGGCAGTAATAAATTGAAGTGGAGCCAAGGTAAAAGATGAGAAGAAGAAGAAGGATCAAACTAAGCTGGAGGCAAAAGCGACTCATCTTCCGTACGTTGTTCAAGCCTCATGCTATGTGTATGAAAGTAACTACAGCAATACAACTACAACTACACAACCTTTTCTTGAAATCCTTCATCTTACAAACACACACTCACTCAGAACTTACACACATAGAGATAGAGCTATGTATATGTGTGCGTGTGTTGTATTTGTACATAGCTTCAAGTTCTAATGTGGGATATCTTGTATTATATTAGTAGTAAATAGAAGTAGCGTGCTATCTGCGTATGTTATGAATGTGCCGTGCAATTCAGTTGATTCTCCCTTTTCCCTAATGTAATGTAAGTAATGTAATATAATGTAATACTTCTTTTTCTATTTTGTGTGTAGGGTAGGAGAATATAATGTAGAGAATGTAATGTAATGATATTACGCAAGTTCAACTCATACTTGCTTTGCTTGGCATTTCTTTCCCTTCTTTGTTTAACTTGCCTCATTCCGTTTATTTATAAGAAGAAGTAGTGGAGGAAAAAGAAGAAGAAGAAGAACGAGAAGGATGTCTGAAAACATATTGTACATTACATTACCTACTAGTAGTACATCGTATAAAGCTATTACATATTAGTCCTTCTTGTTCGTTTCTTGTACACAAAGTCATATGACGAGTCAGTTTCACAGCTTAGTAAAAGATAGCAAAGAGCATTAGTTTAGTTACCTTCTGTTTCTTGTACTCTGAGTATTTCTCACTTAACTAAGATTCACTTGACTGAACTACTAGTACTACTACTATTAAAGTATTTCTAGTAATACTAGCTAAAGCCAACCAACTTATTCTCTGTGATTCCGTTTGGATTGCAGTGCAATACACGACGAGTTCTACTATTACTACTACTAAAAAGAATATAGAGTGAAACAGTTTTTCACGCCTTGCCCACGATGCCCTTCTTTCAATTTCTCCGACTTGATTTGACTTTGACTCACCCTACGCACTACTTCTAGTAAAATCCTATTTTCATCTTTACAGTTTGTTGTTGAGTAGTAGGGGACTCTCATCCTCATCTTTGATTTTCAAAAGAATCTCTCTCTCTCTCTCTTTTCTTTCCTACTCTCTTTGTGTTGTATACAATGTACACCTGTCTTTGTTGTGGTGTATAAGAATTCTGTTTGCTCACTACGAATATATACACTAAAGCATAACAACTTAGGTACCTATATATAATATTGTATTCCTCCCTAAAAACAGCCCATGTGTGTAATATGGTAGTATAGTTGTATGCCTATCTACCTTTAAGTAAGTAATACAATTCGTTGTCCTCCTGACTCCATGTGTTGTGCACGAACGTAGAGAAGAACACAAATTACCGTATATATAAAAAGAGGTAATCTAGCCTGAGAATCAAATAGAACCATCATTTGTACACATTATGAGCGTACAGTACACATGAGTTTTCGTTCTCTACTTTACTACTATATTCCTTCATCCACCTACTGACTCCCGACGCCAAAGAACGTAAAAGAAATAGTAAAAAATCTTATTGATCTGGCTGGTCTGGTTTTGTTCGATTCTCTCTCTCTGACTCTAGTACTCTTGCTGTTACTCTAGTAATACCATGTACCAACTACATACATACATACACAACTACTCTCCTGATGGTTGGGTCTGCCAAGCCTTAACTTACTTACGTTACCTTAACACATTTGACTTTACAGCATCAATTCAACTTTCGGGAAAGATAAAGAAAAAGGAAAAACACTGTATGTTAAAAGAGGCTTAGCCACTTTTATTTTAAAGATTTGCTTTGGGTAGATCTGTTCAGTTCATGCACTCGCAGTTTGTTCCTAGTGCTTTCAACTCTCAGTCTTCTCTCTCTCTCTCACTCTCTGACTAACTCTGTCTCTATCCGGTTGCTCCGCTTAAGCCAGCCAATGCACTATAGAGCTACAGCAGAGCTAGTAAGCCTCAGACTTTGCATAACGTGTTCAGCATGTACAAATGACATGCACGCCTACAGCTTACTCTCAGTCTAAAAGAACTTCTCCAGTCAAGAAAAGGACTCCTAGCACATACACACAGCCAGTCAGATAGGTAGATTGCGTAGAAAAGAACTGGAGTTGAAACATTCCATATAAATGTGTATATGTACATACAATACAAGTATAGAAATACATACAAGTTCAAGTAATAGTAAAATAGAGAGAGAGAACGCGTTTTTCTTCGTTTCTCGCTTATATATTTGTAGTTAGCTGTGTATAGAGTTGTATATGGTAGGTATAGGTAGAAGTAACTCTTGTGTATGTGTGGTGCTCTCGTTTCGTCTGCAATAACGTAGCTTGTCTATTCATTGTAACATGCTCTGTTCTTTGTGTCCTCCTGTCCGTGCCATTCCAATTCATTTTCTCTACCTTTAACTTCAAATTCAACCTCAGACACAGAACTCAAGTACTTGCATGTACATAAGGCAAACGAAGAAAACCTTCCAGCAACCAAAAGCAACATCACCGCATTCAAAAAATAACCATAGTCTTATAATACAGCTGACTATACACATCTGTGTACAACAAATACCTTTTCAGAGTCAGAGAGAGTCAGAGAGAGAGAGAGAGAGAAAGAGCAGTCAAATTGTAATGCATGGTTTGTGCCGTACATATAATTTAGCAGAGTCGTATGTTCGTTCATAGCTTAAGCTAAACTTGGTTGATTCTTTCTTTTGTCTGCCAGGGCAGTGGTACTTGCGTGCTGCTACAGTTTTCGGTCGTACAAGTACAACTCTTCTGTGCTGATGCTATAGAAATGCTAGACTGAAATTGCCTACAGAATATTCCAAACATGCATCGTCCCTCCACATAGTACAATGCATATCAAACAATTTGCAGTGGTCCGAATCAGAGAGGGCTGGATTCGAAATGTTCACTTACTTAGAGAAACATCAGTCTGTAATCGACTTGACTGAATGGACAATCGGGAATAGACACATCGAAAAGAGACGCACAGACTAATGCAGTCACTCTGTCAGTGTGTAAGTGCCAGTACCCGCGGTACTCAAACAATATTCAACGGTGTGATGTATTTGTAGTAGGTATATGTACTATGTTTGCGTGTGCATTTGCGTTCTAAACCTTTTCTCATGTTTCTTCATCAGAGTTTTTCGCTTTTACATCAAAAGCGCCATCATCTCCTCGTAAAATAAAATATTGACAATGCTATGCACACAAATCCAAAAGTTATCTTATCTGGTTGCTTTTGTGTATTAGTCTGCACTCTTCTCCCGTCCTTTGCTCTCAGAAAGACATGTAAATCTATGTTACGTACGTACATAGTATCTGTAATAATATGTGTGCCTGTGCCGTGACACAGCTGCTTTGGACAACGGACATTAGTCCATGCCAGAAAAAACATGTAAGGCAGGCACGGCAGAAACTACCAAAAAGTGAATGCATTTATGGATTATCATATTATTATAATCATGGCAAGGCTAGTTGCTTGAAACTACAAATGGTTGTGAGATAACACGTTTATGTGTACATATATGGAAAAGGAGGTATACTCTATGTATAGCTAACATTCTACATTCTACTACTTCTACGCTACGAACCATTCTACCCAAATCTCCTTCTTTCCCAAGGTTTACGAATATATGATGTAATATATACGTATAATATATTCCATCCAAACCAAGCATAAACCATGCACACTCTGTATACTTGGACATACACAGACAATATATACTTATTATAATATTACCGCAGCTATGTAGCATGGTAGTCGTAGTATACTTAACATTATTTGCATTCATTCCCTAGTTTGTGTAGTACAAGTACGCGTAGTATTTGGTAGTACTAGTAGTAGTGGAGCATAACCTAGCCTAACGACAGTCCGGGTGACAGATCGTAATTCAACTTGATTTGAATTTAAAATAGCCTAAAGCCTATCACAGGCAAACCACTACTGGGAAACTCACAGTGGAACAGATGGAGATGATCAATGATTAAAAAATCTACATTAGGGTTACACTTCGATCATCCACGCACGTTATGTGCTGAGTTTTTCATCTAGCTCTATGGATTGCCATCCTGAATCAATTTAACGTTCTACCATCCATCTAGCTGTCTTCTCTGTCTCGACACACTCTAAACCCTTCTTCCCAAACACATTATATTCACATAGTGTCTAAATCCAAACATAAAGCATATTATGTACCATTTCTTGGCTACATGGCTTCCATAAAATGATTTGTGTGTAGTGACGACAGACGAATTCATAAAACCAACTGAAGTAATCAAGCACTTGTATTAAGAATAGTTATTTCATCATTATTTATTTTTCTGAGGCAATTTAGTGGGTACCTACGTCTGTACATAAATATAACGCTACAGCCCACGTATGTATAACGAATGGCAATATGTATTGCATCACTTATAAAAATAACAATGATATCTTAACAATTTTTTTATTATAATTCATGAACGCCATGTGTACATCCGTTGAATTAGTCATTTGTTGACCCGAATGACAAATTTTGAACTATAAAAAGTGTCAGAGTTATTTGTTGGGGATAGAATTTGCAATTCTTAAAAGGTGATGTAACCTTTTTGGAGGCGTATATAAGGATAGAAGGATAGTTGTAAGTAATTGTACTTCAGTTTCTGAAAAATTCTTTGTAACTTTTTATTTCTTTTTGGTCTCACAGTGAATTTCTTGTCTAGGTTTGGAAGATTGTCTGCATTATTTATAACTCACTAAAGCCCTGCCATTTTCTCTCGTCTATAGTAGGAGGACAAAAAACTCCCGAATGGAAAAGTGGGGAAAAACGACTTTTTAGGTTATCGACAGTTTTCGGCACTCAAAAGTCAAAGTTTCACGAATTGGACGGTAAATCAATTTCTGTGCTCCGCGTAGCCAAAAATGTATTCCAGATACTGTTGCCTTGAATTAGAGTATAGCACGGTTGTGTCGGAAAACTTCAAGATAACCGCAAGAAAGTGAATATTGATGAACAAATAAAGTGTATATTGCTATAGTTAGTAGAGTTTTGTAGGTTTTTATACTTCTACCTACAAACAAGTGACGTTGCCTAGAAAAAAGGTAGACATGAAAGCAAGTTGTTTTCCGCATTCATTTATAAGCACACAAGAGCTATGCAGATTTTTAGGCCTCGGAAGACCATAATCTGTCACTAGTATTTGTTTTTCTCGCGTGTGCTTGTCATCAATAATGGTACTTTCATGTTACAATTATTTATAATGTCACAGCTAAGACTTTACAATAAAGCACAACTGCTTTCAACCAAACAACCATTTTAACATTTGCACTACCTTTGCATACATACTCATACTACATAACTATTAATACCTACATACCTATAATACTTTTATTTTATACCCTGTAGTTTTCTTGCAGGAGTGGCTGGCTAGCCTATAACTAGAAAAAATCCGCAAGAACACTTACATTATACGCCTGTTTATCGTTAAGAATTATTTTTCTATAGCGTAATCCACGCATACATCGTATTTCACTGAAACTAACTACCTACCACCTACCTACATCACACAATAAAAGTATACTTTGCTCAACAACAATGTAACCACAATCAAAAACCAGGCATCGCTCAACTCAACTCACTGAGTAAAACTGGATCTTCCAGAACAGAGTTGCACTAACCAACCAGAATTTATGTGCGACACAATCATTAATGAAACAAGATCCTGCTCATTCAGAATGCAAACAATGAGTAAAGAATAATCTATTTAGTTCAACATGCATTATATCTACTATATCACACACAACAACACATTGTATGTATAAAATTGGATTTCTCCTACCACTACCAACCGGCAGAGCATTCCAGGGGTCCCTGTCCACTCTACTTCAATTACAGCACCAAGACGACCCAAAATTCTCACCTTTGCTCACAAACAACACAACAAAAGTAGCCATTCACCACTTTTGACTCTTTACCTCCCCCTTGACGCGCTTCGCCTTCAAATCCTTCACTCGCTATTAACTAATACTAATTCCATGTCCACCTTATGCCCCCACAATTCCTCAACTAACATAATTAATTACGAAAAAGTCGAGAAATAACTATGACTATATACATGAAAGCATAAAACTCATGTTACAAAAATATTATCGCCATTTACACATACACACTATTAACGAATGCAGTTTGAAACTGACGTCCCAATGTAGTTTACAATGCCAGTAGTTAGATTACTAGTTGAATTACCCATTGTATTCAGAGTTAAAGTAAAAAATCCTTGTGTAAAAATCCTCAGGTAATTTTACCTTGCCTGTTTGAAAAACGAAAAACCTGAAAATCTTCCCAAGACGAAAATACTGCATGAGATAGTAGGAAAGTCAAAAGAGAGTTACAATACGTTATCAACTACTTGGAAGAGTGTGTGTACACATTACACAACACACTAACTAACAAAGAGTGTTCTTTCTGGCCCTGTGAATTTAAGTAAGTAGCTGATGGAACAGAGTAAAATATATTCATATGCATGTATCTAAGTAGTAGAGTGATACAATACAACTACATTACAACACACAAGGTATCTTTTACCCGTATAATAACATTACACTTAAAACTGAGTACTACTACCAGTTCTACTAAGGTGAGATATTTATATTTACCAAGGATTTTACTAAGGAGTTTCTCGACGAAGCTGAAGGAAGGTTTAGTTTCGTAGCTAAGCTAGCTACATACAAATACATTATAACACTCAGTATGATAAAAGATAAAGCCATAGACATAACATAACACATAGTTTTAAAAAGAATGGTGTGAATCAAAGAAGTCGAGACCAGTGTGCATGAACAGAGATTCTATGTCTATAAAATATATCCTTTCCTTCTTCTTGGTTCTTCTCTCCTTTTAGAACTTTGAGTATAGAGATAAGAAAAACAAGATAGGGATAACTCGTCATTTCATTTCATTTAGAAGCAAATAATGTCTAAGAGTTATTTTCTTCATCATCACCACGGCTTCGATTCATTTTGGCTACACAAGCACAAAATAAGTTGTCTTCACATGAGCTGGCACTGTTGGTGCCTTGCACGTCCTCCATGATAATCCCAGTGGTGAGACACAAAGCAATCTCCATAGTGGGTAAAGAAATTCTCTCTACTCTCTGCTTCATTCTAACAGTACAGACGTACATTACATCTATCTATGCATACATAGACACATTACGTCCAGGCGAGATGTCCTTTTGCTTCGGATACGCTACAATAACCTAACAGATTTAATAGTAATAGTTATCAATTTCCTACATAAATGGCTATACAGCACTGAGAAACACAATGCATGTATTATGTCTACCCAGGGATATAAATACTTCGGACGCATGCACTAAAAGCATGCTTTTACTACAATATCCTACAAAGTAAATCAAAACTGAATCGCTTCACAAAAAATTAAACAATTATTTCTTACGTAAACTAAACAGTCAACGAAACAGTTTAAGTACTACTATTATGGAAACAATTTATATCTTAGTCTTGTATCGGTATACGTAGAACTATTTACCTAAAACTAAATGTAAGCAGTATGTATGTATGTATAATATATATGAATTCGTTTTTTTAAAGTTTTTTTCACGTAATATAATACTTACTATTTGTATTTCTATAGCTAATACTATACTTTTACAAGTTTGTTTTGCGTTTTATTTACTAAATACAGAACAGAGAGCAGGGTATTTGATTGTACGTCTATTTTATTGTTGGCACAGCCAGTGGTTGCTTGACTTGATTCGGCGTTTCTCTATACGTATTACACGCTCAATGCATGCATGCTACACTTTGCTTATAATATTACCACTAGGTATTTCAGTATGCACTGCACCAGTTTCAATATGCATTTCAAAGGAGCACACAATGCAATGCAATGTATAATGCCAATCTAATAATGCTATGTATAGTATGTACACAAGGAATCACACTATGCCCCTATATTTAAATACATATAATATGAGTATTTTGTTAACAATGGTAACTGCAGTATAAAGAGAAACAGACTGCTTTGCCTTTTGCCTTCTTATAGCTAGTGCTGCTGAGTAATAAGAAAAGAAGACTGAAAGGAAAACTAAACTGAAATCGGTTTTTATACTTTTCTATTCTTTTTTGTGTTTGTGCTCTGCTTCGATGGTGTTAAGACATATTTAAATGTAATATGCAAAGAAGCAATCTAGTGTGACTTCCGTTGACTCATTCAAAACACACAAACGCTGTACAACACAGGACTAGAAAGATATTATTCTTGTGTTTAGTAGCTAGGTATGTACCTACACAATGTGTAACTTTTTAACTAAGGCAGTTTGCTGTAGAGATTGTTGCATTGCATGACGGCCACTAAAACACATATTCAGTATTTTACAGTCAACAGTAGTAGCTTGTATAGCGCATATTAAACTTATAGGTAGTGACTAATAGAAAGAACGAGTACATACGAGTAGAAACACACACACACCAAAAAGATAGCCTAAGTGCTAGAGTTCTAGGTTTTAAACACAAACACACATACACACACGTACATAAGTAAAGTCTGGTGCATAATATACTTAAGAATCTTAAATTCAACATGAACACAAAACTCAGCGTGAAATCCATGAAGTGAAGAACATTTTGACTTGAACAGACTTTGAATCAGGTAATGTTCTTTAAGACGCTTTCGAATTGCTACCTATTTACTGACTTTTCTTTTCTGTGTGTTTCTCAGTGAATTTACTCATGAGAATGCATGCATTGCATGCCTATAGCCTTCTTACTTTTTAGTATAACTCTTAGGTACATAGTGCTCTATGCAAGAGTACATACGCTACTAATATAATGTAAAATGTAACTACTCACTCGAATATAAGTGCTTTATCTCGACCATATTGTGTGTACTCTTTTGAATGACACTTTACCGTGTAAGTATACATGCACATGGAGTTAACTCTATTCTTCACATGCTCATGTATGCACTATGCACACACGTACACTTTTACATGCATGCAGCACCACAGCAAAGTTAAGACATTGCATAGAGAGACAGGACAGGATACTCATGTGCTAGCATTTGTAGTGCAGGGCTATAATACAATTCTTAAGTTGTATGTGCAGAAGTATTGGTGGAAGAAGTGGAAGGTAAACTGACGGAATGTTATAATCAGCTGTGAGAGTCCGTAGTAGAAAAGGTCTGCAATTCTAACCAGCTATGGCGCATCATGTTGTTATTGTTGAAAATAAACTAAACAGAGCAGAGCTAACACACTAAAGCCGAAAAGGCAAACTAACTTGACTTTACTCACGCCAACTCCCGCATCGGTACTTTGAAAAGGCATAACTAGAAAAAACACGACAGTAAAACAAAAATAGTAGCACTCTTCCTCTCTTTCATCCTCTCGATTCCTTCAATCCATCCGACATACATGGATTCAGATACAAAGTATGCTACAACTATAGCATGTGTGTGGAAATTCTCACATGATCTTCCTATATTCAACCCAAAAAATGAATCCAGGACATGTTTCTACCTTTGGACATCATATTACTGTCCCAACTCATTGCACATTCTCTAAATGCATTGTTACATGCTTTGATGAATGTAAATTTTAATTTTAATGCTACTTCCTTGTTTCATGCTCAATGTTAAAAGTTTTTTTGCAGCTCTCGCTCCAATACTTACACACAAATAGCTTTCATTATCACAATCTTACAATTTTTCTCTAATAATATTCAATACATAAACAGATAAACAAAACCTATGTAAACTACATTTGTATGTATAAATAATGATTTTATTCGAAAATGAATTTAAATGTGTAATAGCGTAATAGTAATTTTTGAAGAGATAAGTTTGTAATATCTTTGGATGTAATGTCTTGTCCAGAAAAACAAGAGACTCGACAAAGTCATGGAAAACATGGAAAAACTCTCCAACGTACTTATTCCTTTTTATCATTTCAATATTGTGCATATAAGCACTGAGTAATAAAGTTGGACCTCGAGTCTACTCACGGAACGTTTCTTTGTAGCCCCATAGGACAAATTTAGAAGGAATATTGCAATAGCCTAGTACAATTTTCTTTACTCGACTTAGTCAAACAAAGTTTTGAGTCCACATACTCCTTACAACACAAGAAAGTCGCTATATATTACCCAAAAACTAAAGTCAAGTCCGCTGAAACTTGAATGAACAAAGTTGGGAGAAGTCATGTCCTGTGTTTTAGCAAATCTATCTGTAACGTAGCACAAGGCAACTGAAATAGCCTCGAGAAAATACCTTTAACAAACTAAGAATATTCGTAACGTAAGTGCAAAAGCAGTATCTTCATGTCATGTCAAAATCCGTCAACAGCATCTCATGACTTGACTTATTGCATGATCTTATGTGGTGAGCTGTTCTCGTCTATATGCACTTGCCAACTCATACGCTCCATCCCCAATACCTATCCCTACTGCAAATATAAATACATACATTCCTATACCTTATTTATGTACACTTGTAAAATTTTGTCTAATGCATACTACCTAGTAGTACCTAGCACAATGCAGAATTGAACATATACATACACAAAACAGTTATACATGTATAGACCGAGATTTTACGCGAAATACACTTTGTGTACTATTTAGTAGTACTAATGTACATATGCCCAAATATTTATATGCATAAGCGCATGCTTTCCTTCCCCTTTTGTCCTTAGCCCCAAACAATCCTCACACCAGATTATATTATACAGTCAGTAAAACTTTGTTGAATTTTTTCAAGACGTTCCCTTCACATCCAATCTTTCCATTCCATTCAGATATCTCCTGCTACAACCATCCTTGTTCAATCTATATCACATATTACATACATTCTACTCCTTACACTTACACTATCATCATGCAACACAATATTAATATACTACCTATATAATACACTACAATATACATTGAAATACGTTTAGGTACATAGGTAGTCTTATACTAGTAGTAAACGAGTCTTGTATACAAGATTTCCCATTCCAGTACCCATACATAGAGTCGAGTAGTGCTTCAACACGCATTGCATTGCACCATTCCAATTCGACTGTACGTATGGAGTGGAGCATGCAGTAGTAAATTTGTAGTTGAGGATGTGGAATGCCTGATAAAGGTCTCAAAATAATACGCCACTACTTCAGTCTCTCTCTCTCTTTCTCTCCAGTTTCTATATTGTACTACCACCACCACTATTCTGTGTGCTGTAACTAACCAGTCTGTTTCAATTGCTTTACAATACATTGCCTAACATTACATTACATTTCCCTAACTTGCATTAACCGGGTTGAAGTGAACAGACACTCCAATGTCTCACATTTCCTTCAAACAGCCGCTTCCCTCATGACATAAATCTTACGCTTCCTCAAACCAGGGGTTGGCAGACAACAAGAATCAAGTAAAATAAAGTAAAGAAATTCTTAGAGTGAGAGAGAGGTCGATCGCCAAGGCAGGCAAGGCAAGGCAATGCAATGCAAGTAAAGCCAGACCATAGGGCCAGGCCACCTCTGCATGCATGCTTCTCAAATTCCAGCACTGAAATTTCCAGTGGCCCAATCCATGTTTAGAATTTTAAATTGAACAAAGAAAGGACAAATCAAACTTGGTTGTTCTTGCCTATGCTATGGTTTTTCTGTACTTGTGCTCCTGTCTTTCTTGTCTATCTGTCTAGGTATTCTCGTTGTGTATACAAGACTCTTATTTCCAACATGCTATCTTTATCTGTCTCGTCAATCCATCTATTCACATTCAATACAAAGCCATACAACAAGAGAGCGTATTGTACTTGACTGTCTGATGGAGTGATAGAGCACATCCTTAAACATATACAAACACACCCTAACCAAGCATAAACTAATCCCCCGAAAATTTAGCAACTCATACAAAAACTGTTAATTTAACCGTGCAGTTTACGCAATCAGATAAACACGCTTGAAATAACGAATGGTAGTGT
>JAQFYB010003604.1:0-18868 GCA_034694085.1 Pogonognathellus longicornis | reverse complement strand
TCTCATCTGCCATCCCTCTTGGACCTCTGGAATATCATATAGGGCCCTCCCTCTTGCCCTCTTAACCTCTTTCTAGAAGGAGGGCGCCGGGCTATGAGTACAGCTTGTTGGTTTCCAAGTACATTTTTTATAATTGTAGACTGTAAACATTTATATTTACAGAGAGACCACATTCTACGAATATAAAAATACCCATAGGTAGGTTAGGTCTTTCTGTTCTGTTGCTGTTTATTATTTACAAAATGACTTGAACTGCACCCTGCCCTCGCACTTTTTCATTGTGGGCTTATGTTGTTGTACGTGACATGAATAACAAATGCACTTTTAAACAGACTTCGTTCATCAGACAAAAAAATGCATACGCATTTTCATTTTTAGTATGGTTTTTATCGAATTAGTTGGATTCTATTGTTTAGTTACTTTAGTAATGATTGACATTTCCTATAGTCAATAGTTCAATAATTAATTATTGCTGAAAAAAGTGATTTGGAATCTGTAACACTTTAGTATGACTTCTCATATTTGAGAATAGAATATTTTTTAAGCGTTTAATCCGACTTTCAGAGACTCTTTCAGAGATTAAATCTTAGCCAGGATGGAGAGTTTTAATTGCAGTATTAATGATGATGATGTCTGCGAGATTGAAGAAAACATGGAGTCTGACACAAGAATATTCATGCTGAAGGTGATCGTCAATAATTTTACTGATAAAATAAATGTCTTTTTGCAGAATTATCCACATGCTTTAATTCAATACTAAAAAATTATTTAGGCAGTAGCCTGAAATGTTTTATATGAATTAGCATTTACCTATGTTAGTTGTATACTTAGAATGAGCCAAATCCTCCAACAATATCAAAATCAATGTCTTACGAAGAATTCGTGCTTTACTTTTTACGAACAAGCGATGTCATTTGTATGAACAATAAAAATTCTTGTAGCAATAATTCAAGAACAAATAGCACAGAAGATATAGAGGAAATAATTACTGCTACTACTCAAATTCCTGCAAATAATGGTGCCAACATTGAAGAAATGATTATAAAAACCTGCACAAAAGACCCCTTGAGCAATGAAGTCCTTGTCCTTGAGAAAGACATGAATTTAGTAGGTGATGATTTCAATGATCTAACGTCAACGTCAATGGAAGTATACGGGTTTGAAAATACGTGGACCCACGACAAAGTAGCTACTTTTAACAATGACAATAATGTTATGTCTAATATAGTGATAGCATTAGAAAAACACTCCGACAATAACGATACAATTGTGCAAAAAAATGAAATTACAGTATTTCACTGTGAACATGAATCATGTTGCAACTTTCGTAACTGTGCGAATAATATTGTAAAAATTAAAGTAGAATCCCAAGAAGACAAAGCAGATAGTAAGACTACTAATTGTCATAAATGTGGGAAATCGCTTGGGCTATCTACTTTGGGTTCCCAAAATAAGTTTGAAAATAAAAATCATCAGATTGATAAGCAGCTGAGTTTGCTTAGAAAAACAAAAAAGAAGCTTCGTGTTTTGCAAGATGAATTGAATACGAAAAATAAAACAAATAAACAATTGAATCGCCGAATTCAACAAGAAATTCATTTCGTGAAGAGTGCTCAAAAACAGTCGGAAAACTCTCTCAAGGAAATGTTGTTTACAAGAGTCAAACTTCACGCTTTGATATTAACAACTGTATTTTGTCATATTCATGCGAATGAAATAGAAAACGTATGTTACGAAATGGAACTGAAAATAGGTCGAGAAAACTTTAATGCTGAGGTAGGGATCAATATTATATTACATGAATGAATGAGTTGTTTTGTCAAAGCATTGTTTTTAAATATTTTTGCTGCATAAGTAGTGAAAACTGGTTCTTTTATGGGCAAATGGAAAGTGTAATTTATCAGTAAATATGCAAAAATATAACAGAACAGAGTCTTTTAAAATCTTGAGAAAGCATATTATTAAATTCGGTTTTTACTTTTTTAACTGGCCTACAAAATTTATTTGTTTAGGAGCAACTAAATGAACTTGGAATTCAGGAAGAGGTACAAATTTCGAATTTGAGGATCTTGGAAACTAAAAAGAAGGCTTTATGGAATTTGGAAAAATCACTTGTAACGTACAAAGTTTTACTACAAAAAGTGCAAGAAGTTACAAGACATAAAAGCTAATTTTTTATAAGTTAGTGGTGCATCTAGATATGGGCAACACATTCTCCCCAGACTGAATGAAAAAGGGGTTATCGAAAATAAACGACAAATCTATAAATGTAATATTCGGGTAGATTTTTCAGAGCATTTCCTAAAATAAAATAAAACTTTTTTCATTGAGTTTCAAAAGCCGAGTTTTCAAATCGAACGCAATGCAATCATTATGTGCTATGCTTTGTTGTGATGACTTTCTATATGTTGTTGTTTAGTATTTGTACTTGTACTTGTACTTAAATAAAAATAAAGACTTTTCATTATCGTTTGATTGATTGATTGATTTATTAATTGAATCATTATCGTTTACTATTTCCAAAACTCTGAAAAATCTACCTGCTCCTAATATTAAAACTATCTGTAATATTACTTTGAGATCAATATCTCTTTCATGTGATATATGATTATATCTGTACGATATATTTAATACTATAAAATATTACACTTATAATTATGTAAAAATCTGCATATTCCCCAAAAAAAATCACTCTTGCCCCCCATTTCGTAATTTTGGATACGCCCATTACAAAAATTTATACAGTGATGCAAATGATATTGAAATACTATAAGAAACTATAATGTGGTGGTTGTTTGAATGAGTAAACCCGCGAATTGTGTTTTACTTGCGGTAAGAAAGTTTGGGTAAGGAATGGTCAGATTGAAGATTTCGGACTTAATTTTGTTTCAATTTTGAATTTGTATTTCCAAAATATTGTTAAATTCCGATGTTCATGAAGACATTAAAGTGACCAAAACTAATTGACGCTGAGTGACAAAAAAAAAGAATTACTGAGCTGAATTCAAGTGAAAAATTAAGTACAGACTTACAGCCAGATGACAGAATCTTAACGTTGAATTTGGCGTTTAGTTAAAATTAGTTATCGTCATCTTGACGCTTCAAGGAAAGGAGCCGGAAATCAGTAATATTAAAATACTTAACAACACCTTAACAATAAATTGTCATGTAATTTAGTAGGAATAATGGAAAATGTTGAATGCTGGTTTAAGTTTAAAATAATGTTCTTGAAATGTTTACTTTGACAGAAATGTCTTCCTGGGCCGCTGAGGATTCTGAGGTATTTAAAAAACCATCCGTTCCAATTGTCCGAAAGCTGACAGCTCTTAAAATTAAGAAGCCAAAAGCAAAAGTTAAGCAATTTAGAAGCAAACATGAGCCCGAATTTATAACACCAAATACTTTAAATGAGGACGAAAAGCAACGGGCAAAAGCTATTGCAGATGCTTCAGCAATGTCAACGTCAACCAATGCAAAAACAACAATTAGTGTTTCGTTTCCTTCCAGTCCATCAAAATTGAATCAGGCTACAGGAATTTCATTTCTAAACCAACAAAAGTTCAAAATAGCGACTACAAATGTGGGTACTGAAACATTTGGAGCTGCCGGTCCTTCAAGAGGTTCTTCTACTAAAATTTCATTCCCAAAAGCTCAAATAAAATCAAATAAAGATAATATTACAGATGGAAAGGACAAATCTGCTAAAACTATTAATAAACCATCTACAATCGACGAAGATATAGAAAAAGGAATGGACTTAAAAGTATTTTCAAATCTTCTTCCATTGATGAGAGATACCATATCTCTCAAATCGTACAAATCCTTTTGGAGAGGAAACAAAAAGAAGGTTAAGGCAAAACTAGACACAATTCCACAACGACCTCCTCCGATAAAAGTACTAAAGTCTCCAGACGAAACCACACAATTTTATGTTGAACAATTTTTTAATACCAATGAAAAAAAGAAGAAACCAAAGACAAGCACTGATGAAGCTGAAGGTGACGCAGAAGCTGAAGGTGAGAATGAATCTGGAAATGCAGAGTCCAGTCAGTCCAGTACTAATGTTCCAAAAATGGACCATAGTGGAAACCTTCCATCGTCATCCACCACGATCCAAAGTCTAGCTAACCGCAATCCTTTATTGGTAAAAGATGACGATACTTACGAAAATAAACTGGAAGCACTTCTAAAGATGCATCCTTTGCATCGACGTATTCAAAAGCGAAAATGGAAAAGACGAATGAGAGAAGAATCTTTATTTTTAGGAGGAAATAAAGCTTTATTTGAGAGACACTTAGCAGAATTACGAGACTATCAACATCAGGATACGAGTAGAAAATTACGATATCAAGTTTACGGACAGCAAAAGACAGAAAAGCAACGAATCAGTGAAATAATCGAAGCTTTAGACATGGCTCGGCTGTCTAATCAAAAAATACATTGTCCGAAACCTGATACTGAAGAAGAAATAGAAGATAATGAATTAACGACAGTTGTTGTGAATAGAAATGAACCAAATCTTATCCATGTTGAATTTCCTGGTGCAATAAATGACATGCATGCTGCATTGGAGTGCTTTGGAGGAGAAAGCAAACTTTTTAAAGTAAAGTAAACAAAATTATTTCCTAGATTTCCGTACAGATAAACTTCAATATAATGAATACATAATTATTCTCATTGCAGTCATTGGGGGAGGCGAAAAGAAAATTAGAAATAAAATTACGACCTTGGGATCCTTCTTGTAAGTCTGCATACGGCGATGGAATGACAACATGTGGAATCTTAGTTAAAATACGAAGAAAAAAGGTTTCGAAAGTACCAACGGTTCCACCAAAAGAGCCGGAAGAAGAACCTGAATTAATTGACCTTGATGATGAAGCAAGTGATTCCAGTGACAATGAGTTTATTGATAACAAGGGAACATTAACTGGGGAAAGAAATGAAATTGAAGAGGATGAAGAATACTCACAAGCAGGGGAGAGTTATATCGGGAATATAAATCAGCAAAAAGTAGAAGGACATCTTCAAAAGGAAAGACAGTGGAAACCATTTGTTCAGAAACCGTATGTATCTTCGTCTGGTACTCTTATTTCAAAAGAATGGATTCTTAGCCAAGATACGTTATTATCAGAAAAGAGAGACGCAAGAAGAAAAATTAGTCGAATTCAAAGAAATAAGGATCACGAAGATAAACATTGCATGTTGAACATACCTGATTTTAAAACTTTCAAGCCTTGTAACAGTCAAATCGAAGTTAATGTTCTTGGAATTGTATCTCGTCAGTACAAATTCCTTACTTGTAAGTGCAATACAATTTAGTTTTGTTTAACTTTACTTTCTTAATCAATGTTTTGAGTATGTTAATTGGTTTTATTCTTTTGCAGCTCTTAACGATATACAGTTTCAACCGTTTAAAATGTTCGATTGTAATCAAATATGTACAGCCGGGAAAATTGCTGACGTTTTTATAAATCCTGATGGTCCTTACCCTTATTTTAGTGAATTAATGCATCTTGGGAAGAGAATCCCTGAGTTTATTCCTCCAAACACATTTTCCCGTGTTTACAAATATTTCAATGAATTTACAATGTTTGGAAACCAAAAGTCTGGCGTGGATGACGATGCAAGTGATGTTGATGATACAGAAAGCAATGCAGATGAAGAATCAGAGGATGAAAAAATTACAAGTGTCATTGGACAGAAAAGTGGGCGACCAAAAAGACTTGTTCATACACATTTGTTTGATTTCAAAAAGACAGACAATGACTTAAGAACAGATGCTGTTCAAGTTCCCAAGAAAGCTTATGACCGTGCTAACGTGGATATCAAAAGAAAAGGTCTGAATACTCAAGCGGACGTTATATCAAAACTTTTTGAAGAGCGGCCCATCTGGACAAAATTCGCTTTGGAACATAATACTTCTTTTGACCCGAATATTTTGAAATTTATTCTTCCTGGTATAGCCTATTTTACCATAAACAGTCCGTGGAGATCGGCTTGGATTCGTTTGGGATATGATCCGAGAAAAGATAAGAATGCCTTTGTATACCAAATGATGGATTATCGTGTTCCTTGTAAGAAATTGTACTATTTTGGAAAATAATCGTATTGTAATTGTTTGAGTAATTGTAAAAATTGTTTTCCATTGTTCATTTTAGTTATCTACCGAAAATACCTAGGATTAAATTGTGATGACGGCCTTATCCATAACTTTTCCTACAAAGCTGGAACAGTCCCACCTAAAGGCCAAATATTTTATCAGGTATTATAATGTGTTAATTTTTTTTCTGAAATAGTTTTAATTTATAATTACTATAAATAGTATCTGAAGGGTATGCACATAAGTTCATATTATTTGTGCTTAATTTATTTGTAAAATAGTTACGAGCCAACTTCATTGGTGAAGAAATTAGTGATACTGTGAATGAATGTTATTCTTGCTTTAATGTTATTTCGCGAACCGTTGAGAATCCATAAAAGATGTGATTTTATATAATCAATAATGTTTTATGCAATTATTAATGACAATGTTTAAATAAATGTTTTTATTTCGGGTGAATCTTCCAGTTGTGTGATATACAAATTCCGGAGGTGGAAGATTTGGTTGTAAGTTTACGTGGAAAAATAATGAATGATGACGTCCATTATGATCCTAAATGGGGTTGGGTTCCATCAGAGACTTTAGAATACGTTCGCTACAACATAACCCGTCACATTGAGTTACATCTTTACAGTTTAGGTAATCCAATGCTATTTCTTTCTTGTCATATAATTTTTATACTCATGCATGGCACATATAAAAGCTATGTCTGGATTTGGTCAGCGTCGCAGCTATTGTGTGCCTCTACTAACAAAAGTACTTTATTTTCATGCAGATAAGCTTCCTCAAGTCTATTCTTCTGAATTGGACCTTCGACCAGGAGAAATATTTCCCCGAGACAAAATTCGTTTCTGCCATAATAGTCAAAATAAGAGGATTCGCCGTAAAAAAGCCACTTCGTCTTCTTCCAGCAACAGAGCCGCAGGAAGTAGCAGTATCAAATCTCCGAGACTGAAAAAAGAAGTAGAAGAAGAAGTTTTGGATGGTTTGCCCCAACCGATTTACAAACACCGTGATGATGCTGGGCCGAGTGGATCTTCCTCACGTATTACGCGAAGTAGAACCGCAGCTAAAGACTACAATCCTTTAGAAGAAGATACACATTTATTTGGTAATACTCAGAACTCCTGGTCATCGAAAAATACTACTCAAATGGAAAAAATTAAAGAAGAAGTAGACCACCTTATGAATACTTTTGAATAACACCAAAATGTAAGTTTGAAATTAAATGAGTAAGTAAACAAAGAAAAATAATACCAATAATACTCCGTTGTAGACAGTTTTTTGGAGCTTTCTACTAAATAACATTTTTCTACATTAACACATTTTAAAAACTGTCTAAGAATATTATGTACTTATTGTTAGTCACTTGGAGATGCACCATAAAGTAATTTTTATATTCGATTTTGTTGTAATTGAGGCGTAACTTTAATTTATTACATAAAATAATATTGATTTTTTACAATGAAGTAAATAATGGTTGTGAAGAATAATACCTAATTGTTTGTAAAAGAGAAACAAAAATACACTAAGGGTTATGTATTATAATATTGTGCATTAAATACTTACATGGAAATACTTTTGGACGTTTACATTTATGTCACAGTCTATCCAGTCATTGTATAGGAATGTATCTGCCATTGCCACTCAAAGGTCAGAGTTGAATAAAATAATTTAATTTTTGTTATACTATCGTAAAAGTGCAATTTGTGACAATACAATCTAGTACCAATTGCTAAATAGGGACTGATTTGTCTTGTCATGGAGAAATAATACAGTAATAGTATAGCTAGAAGGATGAAGTAAAAGTATAGTCACAGTTTACAGTGAAACTGTCAAAGAAATGTGCAAGGGGAGGACGAGAGAAGAGCTTTTAGTAATAAAGTGGAAGCGGAAATAAAATCACAGCTCGTTAAGAGTTGATTGCGAGAAAGTGCATAAAGTCATTTTTATTTTGGACTGGTGTTCTTGTAGGGCGTCCTAAACTTTTCCTCGAGCCCCTTGATACTTTGATTTCGATTAAATTAGGTCCTTTCAAACCTGACTGCGTCACATGGGCAAAAGCAGATAGAATTTCCTCTCGATTTGTCGCAATCAGTGTGTTTTTGTAGCCTGAAGCTAAGGCAATTCCAGTTATCGAGAAAGAATCATTACTTGCTGCTGTTGGCTGTCCTCCCACAGAATCATGAGCTCCGTTGTTAAATACTACGTGGGTTAGATTCGACGGAGATAGTCTGGAACAAGCACAAAAAACAAAATCACTTTATTTCGCATTACTACATACAAGAGAATAAAAATATAAAACGCCTCAAATCTAAATTTCCACTGCTTTTTACAGCCCCAAGTTAAATACTACAAATCTTATTCTGTCAAACACTTATTGCTAGATAGGTTTACAAAAATTCTGCCCTTTGTTCTTTACACCACAATTGTGTGTTATATTTGTAGTCTTAAATCAAAAATATCCGGGATATTTTTCCAGGTTCTAAGCAGTTTTTCAAACTTCTCCTTTTCAAATGCCAGTTTTATGTCAGTTTTCTTTATTTCTTTTAGACCGAATCAGAATTTCTCAAAAAATAAAAGTAAATTGACACCTAAATTAAATCTTTTATTGTTTGTGTGAATAAATCACTCTTTTTACCACAGAGGGAACCTGCAAATGAAGTTGCACTAATGAGTAAATCTCTGAATGAAGTGTGTATTACTTTCTGCAAGAAAAATATTAATTTTGTAGAATAGGTACTGTGTAAAATATGTGGTATCCAGATACGATTCTTAAAGGGCTCTGCCTTGCATTGATGAAGATTTATTACCCTTGTGTCATCACAAGATGTATCATCGTCTCTATCTGTAAATACCATCCAGTGCCAGTGTGACTAGTATATAAGTCTTTTTGTAGACGCTTTAGAAATATGTATAGTGGGAAGGATGCAGTTGTTACAATATTGCTATATACCACGCAGTGAATGCAAGAAAGTTATTATTAAGCTTCTGGATAAACCAATTATTTATGTTGGCCTTCTTGAATACAGAAAACAGACGGGTTTTATTTTACTAGAATAATATCTTCTCCAGTGAAGATCAAATGTAATAAGAACCATTACACTATAGTACAAACTTTCTCTTTCTAGTGCATGATAGGGATGCTCTATATTTATGTTGCCTTCTCTGCCCTGGACAGAGTTCATGCCTCAGCTCATCTCCAGGGAAGATTGAATGAACGCTCTGGGGAAACAAAAAGAGAATTTCGCTATTTCCCTTCAGGGAACAACTTTAACCTCATTTTGCCAAATATTGCAAGATTTCATATCAGTACATATTCCATGAGGTACCTATATAATAGTACTACCTACATATTTTATAAAATATGTAATAATTTATGTGGTGATATTTTGGATTTTCGTAACCGATACATTGCAATTGCAATTCATATATTTTCCATATTTTATAATACCTAATATATAGGAATAAGTGATAAAATACAAATAATCGACAATTCTACATACTTTACATAGTGTAATGTAATCATCATGTAAGTAGGTAAGTGCCTATTATTTCAGCTTTCTCCTATGTCAATTGCTGTACACGATGTTCTTTTAAGTTTGAATGTAATTACACCATTAGGTTACTCGTAAACTAACTGTAGTGTCTTTCTGCTGAAATAATTTTGAAATCCGTTTTATAATAGTGTCATTCAGGAGGTATATGCGTTATAGTTGTAATAAATTGTTTTCTTCAAGTTGTATCATCTCCCTGTATGACATACTCCATTTGATAAAAGTATAAATGTATATAAAGTATTTTGTATGTAATTTGATTACCTACATTGCAAATACAAGAATACCAGAGTTTATTACAATCTGGTATGCTGGTACACTTGACACTCGTCTTTCATAAATCAGTGCTACAAATTCTGATTTGTAGCGTCGTAAATTAATTCAGCACAGCAAAAAGGTTGTTTCTCGAAGGACTAACTTTTCTTATGAAGGTATTTTAATACCCTAGACACAACAGGCTTCTACCACCTTGTGAATTTCTCGACATTTGGAATTAAAACGTGCTTTCGCCAGATTAAATAATTGTTGATTTCATTTGACTGAACACGAGAAGAGAAATGTGATTACTTGAAAACAAAGAAAACCATAAATCTTGCAAAGTAATGTACCTACATTCACATTCGCACAGATTTGTGTTTATGTACAATGGCACAACACCTACCTATTTCTGTTCATTATTATTTGTCTCAGACTGTACTGCATGCTCACGGTTACATAATAATTTGCTTTACGAAATAAAACATGGTATAGATTAATGGACATTTCTGTAGACAAAATGATACTAAGGGAGCATAAATAAATTAAGCTTTTTACAATTTCTTAATAATATTGAAGCTCAATTTTTAGAGTCGAAAGTTGCTGTAAATGTTCCCTGAAACTGAATACCTACTATAATAATAATAGAAAAAGGTACTGCGATAATTTTATTCATGAAATGTATTTCCAGCAGTACAGTTTTGTTAAAATAATTGTAAAAGGAAGAATTTGTAAAAATACAATGTCCGTATTGTGTGTTACCGTTACCATAATTAGGGCGTAATTTCCTTGCAGCTTTCTACAGAAAATAAGATACCTAGGTACTAGGTACCTGTAAATGTAACAGTAACGAATGCCTCCTTCTTTGTGTACACGAACAACGAAGGATAACATTTAGAATTCATGCTATTTGAATTTACAGATAAGTTAACTTTAGTGCCTACCTACTACAGCACTAACACACTAACAATAAGTTATCCGTAGAATTCGTATATCTCACAAACATTCACAGAATTTACAGAGAATGTAAAAGAACATGAATTTGACAGTCGTAACATTTTGATTGATATTTTTTCAGTGAACAAGATGCCTGTGTGTCTCTGGTCGTAAATAACAGAAATAATTAATATTCATGAATCTAAATGCATTCATTCATTCATAGACCTATGCGACAGGATATTTCAGTCTTTCCTGCATATTTTAAACAGAGTATGACAACACAAACAGGCAAAACACAAGAGACGTGCCTTTACCGCTATTGTACCACTACTGCAACATGAGACAAAACAAGATGTGAAAGAGGAGCAGCAGCTTGTCAAGATTTATGGCTGAATCATCATAAAATGGCACTCTGTGAAATGTAGACATGGATTGTCCTCTTTGTAGTCAGTGAAACAAATGAAATTATTTACTAGCACAAACTTAAACTCGATGATTTACAACCGAAACCCACTTGCAAAGGAAAGTCTGTTTCTACGTTAAAATTCATACATAGCATAGGTATTATATGTAGGTATGTTCAACATTAGTTTTTGTAATTTTGCTATGCGGTATAAGTCGGCACTTTCATATTATTCGATTGTCAGATTTCATATTATTCGAGTTGATTGATCTGATGCACAATGCAAAAATAATTGATTAAATATTAACGCATTATATGACAAACGGTGTGTGCACCTATAAGTAAGTGGTATACCAACATTATACTGCAGAGACAAAAATAAGTACATTGCCAAAATTGTGTTTAAAATCAAAAATATCATTTTAAGACAATATCAATGCAGAAATATAATGGATAATTATATACATTTCAGTTTTTCTAAGACGCAGTATAAATGTTAAGTTGTAATTATAGTCATAAAGATATAACCTCAACCTTCTTCATTCTTAAAAATCAGAAACAAATCCAAAGCAATTAATGAATAACCTGAGTTTTTTAACAATAAAAGTTAAGCTATTGACATATAAATGTAAAACTCAGAAAATACTGCATCATTTATGGATAAAATTAATTCAAAGTCAGGGAGAAATTATATGTTAAAGAGGAAAAATCTAAATTTGGGCAATGACTATTTAAATTAAACGTATTTTCATGAATTAAAATAATTTCCTCCATTGCGTTTAGAAACTTTCGATTTGGTATAATTTTTTTAATCACAGCAATACTGCAATTCTATATAGCTTTAGATTCATTTAATACAAACTTTTTGTACATGTTTATCTCTCACTAAATTTTGGTGAAAATCTGTCGTCCCTGTCCTGGAGAAATCATGCACATCATGGAGAATGCCCATTGTGATAATATATTTATCTATGGTCTTATTGTGTTTCTATGAATAATTAATCATTTGACCCATATTAATTAATTGTATTGTTTTAGGGATTCAATTCATCAACTTACTGTGCGACAGTTGCAAGCGTGCCCATGTGCATAATGAACGCTCCATCACCATCAAGAACAAACACTCGTCGACTTTTCTTTTGAATGGCTATTCCGAGTGCAATGTTAGTTGCGTGCCCCATTGAACCAACGGTCAGGAAATCTCTCTCGTGCCCTTCTCCTCTTTCTTTCCTCAGCTCGAACAGCTCTCTATACAATATCATTAGTAATAGGATAGGGTCATTACATGTACACTCAACACAATTCCTGGAAAACAAAACGATCCGCTAAGACACGGAGGGGAAATAAAACTAAAGTGTTCCATAGAGAATGTGAAAAGAAAAATTACGAATTAATCCCTTAAAATACTTTCTCACTACAACACAGACGGAGAAAGACTTAGAAGGCTAATTGCATCAAGTCTTAAGAATTGACTGAGAAAAAATTCCAACAAAGCGTGGGCGAAAATTTTATTTTCTTAAAAATACGAATCCTACACAATTTTATTTTCGGATCTCCTTGATCTATTTTCATTATGTATTTTGAGCCCCAAACTATTTTGAACCGAATCTGATTTACAATATTAAAAATATATTTGAATAAACTACATCTTTCACCAGCATCAATTTAAATGCACGAATGTTTAGGTTTTTTCATTTCAATATCTATTTATAGGCATCTACAATTATATTATCTCCAATTTTTAGTAAAAAGTACCTGTAAAGTCTTTTGTAGTTTTAAATATTTTGTATTTATAAAAAATATAGGCTTGAAATTAATCGTCATTTTTTTCTCTTTATTTCGCCTTTTATCTTCAAAATATCATTTTTTCTGAGTTTTGCCTTAATAAATGATAATAAGTATCAAAACTAGCAACATATTTCTGCAAAAATGTTTCAAATACTTTCTGCTGGTTATTTGCGCATTAATACAACTATTTAGGTTTCGTTGAACAATATGCAAATTAATACTACTTTTGCAAAAGAAGTGTTTTAGGAAAAAGAGAGTAAAGAGGAAAGGAAAGTTCCTACAAAAAATTGATATTCTGTTGTTGTTCAATTTTCGTCCAAGAGCTTATTATAATTAGCAAATACCTCGAAAGCATTCCAGTCGTGCCGACCATGATATCCTTTTCTCCGACAGCATCGAGAACAGCACGGACTCCCTCTTCCCGACTCATTTTAGTATGCTCTGTCTCATCTAAGGCTGTGACTTTTTTCATTTTGTAGGGAGTGAATGTTTGCCTTTTGACTAGAAGGGCGTAGGGAGTCGCCGATTTTTCCAAATGTTTCTTGGCCGTGTACAAAGCCTGTTGAGCTCCTTCAAAGTAATCCGGAAGAGGTTGAAAAGGAATTCCCAGAGCAGCTACGTAAACCAGAAAATATTCCCCAAAATTGAAAATAATGTTACTTTACGATTTTCATACTCAATTCACCTATTCTCTCAGTGTATATTTTACCATCGGAATCTTTAGTTTATGTTAAATAGGAAAATACATTGAATACATTCTTGAAAACACATGAGACATAGTTGACCAAAACATCCATAAAAAGATTTTGACAGACAATGGGAGGTAAGGAGACTTTTAGCTGGAATTCTTTAGCATCAATGCCAAGCAGGAAGCTGATTTTCACAGAAAATTCCGAGAAAAAGGGAAATTTTCAAAAACTGCACTGTTACTTTTAGCCAAAAACTATTACTACTTTATTAAGTGCATTTCTTTGCATTCTGCATAATTCTCTAATAAATTATCATCATATTATTCCGACTTTTAGTGTATATATCCCCTACATAAAAAGTCATGCTTCAAATCACATTTCAACTGAATTAAAAATGTATTTCTTTCTGGTCAATAGTCAACACACTTTGAATTAAAACTAAAATTCAATAAACTAACTTTCGAGGCAGAATTTACCTTTTAAGTTTCTCAGAAGATAAGAAAAAAGAACTCAAATACCAAGTTTCATTATATGTTACGCAGAAACATTCTTAGTAATAAGTGAGTTGACCTACATCACATCTATCAAATAATTTTTTCACGACCCATGACCTATATCAATGTGCAGACAAGACTAAATCATAAAATACACTGAAATTACAACCCCATTCATGAGACGATGAGAATTCAGAGATGTTCTACATATTTCTCACAGTGTGACAGAAGGAATAATGAAGAAAGTTTTTTAGGAGTCCATACATACACAAATGATAGTAAAGAAGTAAGAATTCAATCCAATTTCAACTTCATGAAGAATATTCAGCACAAAATGAACTTTGGGTTTGTACTTGAATATTATTTCTTCGTAGACTCTACTATAGACGTATGTACATACTCTTCTCTATCTCTCTCAATGGTATGCAGCGGTATAAAATTACTGGAGCATTCATGCATACAAATGATGGATTTATGCTCTTGAGATGAAAAATATTTTCTTACAGTGTTGCATCGTATGCAATGGAAATTAAGCTAACACTTATTCCTTCATGTAAATTAAATTCGTCAAATTTTCAAAGTCATTAGTATTTTGCTTGTGGTTTCATTTTTTCGTGTATTTCCACAATAATAGTTTGTTAACACTTGTCTATTGGGTTTAATCCTGACGATCTATAATTAGCTGCTTATTATTCTACCTTACAAACAAACCCAAATAAATTCGCTATGCACAACTTTTAGATGTGTAGGTTTACAATATTGCGTGTATAAAAATTTAACAATTTATTATAAAGTATAAACTACACATAGACATAGGGACAAATTGTTCTACACACAGAAAAAGTCAATATGTCAATAAAACTTTTGCCGATTTTATTTCTCTAAATCCTCTGCTGTTTACAAGCACCTAACTATCTGTAATAGTAATAGGTATTTGTTTCAAAATAGAATGGCATAGTAAGTAAAAAATACATCTTTGGAAAGATGAATTGCATTGTTTGTTTGAAACACTCATGGTAGAACCATAAAAAATTTACTGCAAAATTGCTTAGGTATATCTCTACAAATCTATACTTAGTAGTGCTGTATTTATTCATATGGAAAAGTAAATCTGACTAGTCTGTTATTTGTACACAGTTTCATTGTCTTTCAGGTATAGTTTTAGTATGTACACTTGGATGCACACGGTAACAAAGCTTAAAATAATCGCAGGGATACTTTATTCTTCGACAATTTTAGACTGATATTACTTTAGTAGTATGTATATACTTATTTGTAGAACGATTTCACATGAAAGCAGAGCATTATTTGAATATTCAATGTCCACAAGCGTTTAATATGTGTAGGTACTTTGTTATTATGTGGAAAAATAAATACGTTGCATCCACAGTAGGAGCATTGTGGAAATGTAACGCTGTTAACACTTGAGTGAACTTGTCTCATTTCCTTTGATAAGGTTTCCTGTCAAATATTTGAACAAGAATGTCTCATCTTTTTCAAATCCATTTACTATTATATTGCCTGTGCCTGCTAAATGAAATCCATGCTTCGATTAGAACAAAAGGGTCTCAACAAGAATTTATTGCATTTTACAAAACGTCATCATATGCCATTTCACCATTTCCCCAATAGTATGTACATTTCTGCCTACTAAATATGTATGGATATAAACCTTTTTCCAATTTCATGCGAATTCGCTCGCAATTCCCATTACATTTCTTTCGTCTGGAAAATGCAAACTAGAATTTTGAAGATATATTTATAGAATTGAATATACTGATTGAATTATAGAATTGAATTCTGTTGAAAATAAAAGATTAGGTTTGAATCTCAAATAATGAAATGTAGATCAATATCATCTATATTTGGATCATCTTTGCCAACCAAATCAAAAACTTATTGCTGTGTGAAAAGGCAAAGAAAAGGAATAATAAGAAAGCCAGTCTTTTTAGTACGTTAATCCGAAACCCTTCTGGCTAAAAAACTTCAAGATCTGCTTGTCGTTTTGTGCATGTCAAAAATAATCCTCAAAGCATAGAAGAGATGTTACTGTTTGAGCATGAAAATTGTTCTATGTATATGTCTCCTTTTCCCCCGCAGCGTAACCCAGAAGGAAGCAGTAAAGGCTAATAATGTATAGAAGCCGTATTTCGTGCATTAAATAGTAGAAGCATTCACCAAAGCAAAAGGTTCAATGGGAAATACTACCTGACATTGCAAAATGATTTTTCAATAGTAACCTCGAGTTTACACTGCGTTGCACAACCAAAAGTGCTTCTAGGAGTCCAAAGTATTAAGCGAGAATATTTGCTTCGACTATTCTGTAAATGATTTTTCAATTTTCTATTTACGTAATACGCTGTAAACACGCAAAGTGTCCTATATGGGTAAATAGGTAAATAGTATATTATACTTTGTACTTGTACCAATCCAATTTTGCCCTTTGAGTTCAGTCTAAACCTGGTCTTACGGATTTAGATGCCAAAAAAGAGACGTCCCAATATGCCACGTCTCATCTTATTTTTAACGCATAGTAGAGGCAGATGAGATTTCTCAGAACTTTGTTAGACTCGCTATGACTCCATACAAACTTCTACTCTATTGCTCTTTGTAAGAGGACTATACCTATTCTGAAGTATTGATTACTTAATGCCATAATATTACACTCCCTCATCATTATGCGTGTATTTTTTGCAGGTATCTGTAATAAGGCGATGAACGGTAACAGTTTGCAATTTAATATAAACATATACCATAGGTAAATATATTCTTTTCGTCTAAATACACAAGATACCAATATTATGCAAATCATGGTTTTAAAAACTGTAATAATGAATAAGAAATAATGGCAAACTTTAAAAATAATAGAAAAATTCAGTTAAAAAGACAAATTCAAGTGTACTATACAAAGTAGTTGAATGAAACGAACAGCATCAAATTATTATGTTTGATTTGTTGAGTTTGTCTCACTTGCATTTAAACTGTAACTGATTTTTGCTAATGAGCTTTTTTTCGTCGCTTTACTTTATACTACATACACAAAGCATGATACACACATACTCTGGATTATAAGATTTTCAATTGAAACGGTGTACATTTGCAGATGTAATGAAATTAGAAAAATGCACACCCGTCAATCTTCGAAAAATAATGTATTATAAGGATTGTAGATACGAGTAAAAGAATTGTCTGATACTAAGAAATGAAAAGAAAAATTCGTTCACTACATCAGATATGATATCATGTCTTACAAGGTATAAGTGGAAACATATTGAAAAATTACAACAGATTGTAAAGAGTCGTCTTCTAAAGTATTTATAGTGGAGGAAATTAGGTAGATACTGCGTTATTGACGTTATAATAATAAGAACTGACTGAATGTATTAAGCAAACCTTCAATGTATCTAATATGGATGCTAATACCTGCATTATACCACCCTTTCTTACTACCACCGTTACTTAAACCTTAAACCTTCACAAATTGCAACCACCATCATATTGGTACTTATACATCATATTACATAATACCTTCTTTACTTTCACTTTCCAAAATTATATGAAACGTAATAAAGATTTACGACGGATAAGGTACAAGAAAAGTCAAGTAAAGCTATCATTCTTCACATACAACATTACAAAAGCCTCTTAGAATTTCATAAAATCTACTTTTTTACAACGTCTTGTTCTTCTTCTTCCTGCTCTTGGCTATATTCCTTCCTCTTTCCCACAACCATTATTCGCATTCATACCCTTTAGACTAATTTACGATGACAATCTCATGAATTCTATATTAGTCTTACGCTGAATCTGCCCTGCTTGACTGATTTTACATATTTTAATATAAACGAGATTAAAATATTATAACGTTGTCTCAGCCTCCTACAAGGAATTCAGATTAGTTTTCTCTAGATGTCATTTTTCGCACTCACTCAACTCAAAGAAGTTTTTTCATTTAAACAGTTTGGTTTCATTTTAAAATAATTGAATCCTTTAACAATTTTGACATTAATTATTCAACACAACATTCACTTCCCAATAGTTTTTAAAAACTCCAAATATAAACATTCTACAGTGTAAAATATTTCAGAGTACCTACCTTTAATTAACAATTTACACAAAGAAAAAAGACATTAACTTCAATTTTAGTATGTGCTACGCATTCTAATGTCATTACATTAGTTTATGGTTGCACATCACTAATTCTTAATAAGTTGCACTTACTATACGGAAGTACGGATGAATACGGATGCTACAAACATGCGTTGGAAGCGCTTACTTTTACAAATAGATTTGCAATTTGCATATTAACAATAGAAATGAAATCGTTGACTGAGTAAATGGTTTTATAAATACATAATATAGCTTTCGTAAACCTGTGGCAAGGCTACTACAAAATTGCAATTGTTTAGTGTGTTTAGTAAAGATTTTTCGGATAGGAATAGGAAAAATTCCTTTTGTCTCGTATTACCCCCTTTCTATTAGTAAAATGCTATTTTGAAGCGAAACCGAAAGGAGATTTCAGCATGTAAAACTTGTGTACAAGTAGAAAAGGTTTTTACTATTAGTTGTTCGATAGTATGTATCTAATTTAACGTAGAGTAAGGAATAATGTTAATTTTACTATTGACCAATCACAATCGATT
>JAQFYB010003603.1:0-18869 GCA_034694085.1 Pogonognathellus longicornis | reverse complement strand
ATATAATATTATAAACATTAATTAATATTAAAAAACATTAATTAATATTAAAAAAATATTAATTAATATTAAAAAATATTAAAAAAATATTAACTAATATTAAATAATTAACATTATATAATATTAAAATATTAAAAAATATTAAAAAAAATATTATTTAATATTAAATATATTAATATTATATAATATTAAAACATTAAATAATATTAATATATAAACATTTAATTATTTAAATTAACTTTGAAATCTAGTAGCAAACCTTTTTATTGCGTACCCGTATATGTTTCTTATTTTGCATAATCGAATAAAAGCATCTTCCATCAAACCTTCCTACTTAACTGACCCAAAGCCACAAGTTTTACTGAACTACTACAAATGTAGTGCGAGTTAAATACCGAAGGCTACAAGTTTTACCAAAGTATTACATTTGTGGTTGGCTTAGACCGAAACCCTGGATAACGACTACAAATGTAGCCAGGCTCTTAATACATTGGAGAAAACTTTTTGCTTCAGTTTTTGAATTTTAAAAAATTCAAATTTTAATTTACAGACTTCAAATAAACAGTAGCAGGTAACTGAATAGTTTTGTGACAAAAACAAAAAATCCCAAGTTACCTGGTGAAAGGGAACATTGATTAATTTTAAAGCAAAGTTGAAAAACTACAAATGTAGCAGGGTTGGTTTGGTATGTCGCGTGTTAAAATATATTTTAGTTTTGCTGCAATATTATTCTCATCGTAAGACCAGAAATGTTTTAGTAATGTGTTATTTTAATTAGCAAAGCTGTCAGTGTGGTTGATTTATCATATTAGCATTTAGATATGCATGAGATTGAAGATTGAGTTTATGTGTAATAAAACTATTATTCGTTGCTTGATAAGATTTATTAGGTTTCAAGTTATACTCTACAATGACTTTAAGCCATGCATGTGGTTGGCTCAGTGAATGTTTTAATTTCATAATTCATTTTTTGCTGTTTTACCAACCTATACCTAAATGTTTAAATATTCAATTGCTAGGCCTACTATGTGCAAAATCTAATGTGTGTTTAGAAATATTGAATTTTATTAATTAGGAATTTTGTCAAATGTATAGTCAAGTTATTATAATAGTTTTAGAAGGCACGATTGTAGGAAGCAAAAATGCCGATTGTCTAATTTGTTGGCAGAATTGTACATACATTCGAATACCTACATGCAGGCGCGTAGCCAAGGGGGGTGCACAGGGTGCACGTGCACCCCCCAGAATCCATAGAATCTCTAAAAAATGTAGATAATTTTGCCCAAAAAGTTTAAAAATCCGAAAAAATTACGCGCTACGCAAGAATTTGATGATTTAATTTCTGTTTTCACCGAATTAACTCCATTACAACGTGCTATTATGGATGGATACTCGAATTTCGCACTACCAGATCAGATATCAATTTTTTAAACAACTATGATGTGCACCCCCCAACTTATATTCCTGGCTACGCGCCTGCCTACATGCATGTATAAAAGTGCCTATCTTTGCAAATCAATTTACTTGTTAGAAACTTATAACAAGAATAACTCCATACTACTTCTGTCAGGCGCGTAGCCAGGAGTATAAGTTGGGGGTGCACAGCAAGTTGTTTCACAAAAATTTATTTTTGGAGCGGTGTTATTCGAATATGATTCCTTACAAGCGCGTTACAATGGAGTCAATTAGACCAAACCGAACCTAAAATGCATTCAATTCAATGAGCGCGAAAGTTTTTCAACTTTTTAGGCAAAATTACCCTCTTTTTAAATATTCTCTGCATTCTGGGGGGGTGCACTCGCCCTGGCTACGCTCTTGACTTCTGTATATTCATATTACATTTTTTAAAACCTCGTGGTTATAGGTTTTAATATTAATAGAGCTAAATAATTACCAATATTACGTACACCTTTTACTTGCTTTTTTACTAAAATTAATACCTATCGTAAAAAACGGTAATGTAAAAAAGAATTATTATTTCTTCAGTCTGAATTTGAGAATTATTACAATAAATATATTTTTTGATGATGAAACATTATTTTTAAGTTCAGGGCTCACCCACCCATAAAGGGGGGGGGGTAAAATTAATGTTTTATAACGGTGACAAACGACTACTATCTACGAGCCTGTCCTGGTGTAAAATTCTCAGATTATTCCTCACACTTCAGGTATTTTAATTTCCGGTCTCTTATGGAGTACCGAGTACCTCATATAAAAGTTACCGTATGCACTATACATTCATTTTGAAAAATTTAATTAATATTAATAAAGCACAAATAAAGCATTACTAAAGCTTTAATACTATACTATGATTATTTTATTCCATTAGTAAGTAGCACTACATAAGCTTAGCAAAAATTTATATACAAATACAGTTATTTCTGGATTGTCTACACGTAGGAATACAATGTATTCAAAGAGCACACGCTCCCAGCTGCCTGTCTTCGGTTCTCCGGAAAAATAACACAATATTTCGTTACCAATTCATTTACCCTCAAGGTATATTTCTCCTTCGCCTCCTGGTTAGTCAACCCTTTGTTTTCAATCCACGATTTGTATTTATCTTTGGCGTGCAAATCAAAAAGCTGTGAACCTAAACAAAAAGAGCCAACAAACCAACAATATCATTTAATGTTATTATTTATTGTTATGAAGCATGAAGGATTGCACTCCTTCATCCTTTCCAGTTTCAAGTACTGTCCTTTCTAGTTACTAATTAATAATTAAAGTATAGCTACCACTAGGTATGATGTATGATTACAATCTAATTGGATTTATGAATCTGTGTGAAGTAAACAGCATGCTGTTTAAAAATATATATTATAAGTTACATTTCGTAAAATAAACAATTTTAAAATAGGGATATATAATTTTCGTGATGATGGATTGATTTTTCAAAAGGATATTAATTTAGAAAATAAATTTCAACCTCATTATGAATTGTATTTTTAAATAAACCAAATACGTACCAAAATCTTGCAAAACTTTCCAATCATTGCAGTTTCCTTGAGTTACTTGTTGGAATATCCCGTACAATTCCTTCACCTCATCTTCCGCCAAAATTTTTTTCGCCATCATTTGCCTTGCTCTCGTAGTAGCAGCCAAGAATTCTTTTTCTATTTCGCCTTTACTCATGTTTTGTAAAAATCCAATGAATTATAAAGGTTAGAGGATTCAGAACTTGGTAACAAAAATAAATATACCTAATTACAATATTTATTTGTGGAAGGTGGAAGGTGAACAACACTTTTCGCTCAACAGTTCTTTACAATACTCATTTCGTTGACATAAATGTAATAGTGTACATTCTTGTGACGCACATTCTAGTGACGTACGCATCGATTCTAGCACATGGAAAATATCAACAGCATGAACAAAGAGTTGAATACAGTGGGTATACGGTATAGGGCTCTCTTCTCAAATACATTGCATTGGAGTAGTCGTGACTCGTGAGTTTATAGATCGATCACATTACTGCGCATTGGATACTTACATTATTATTCTATTTGGCAGAGATATATACTACATGCACCGTAAGACGTCGTTGGAAGGAAACAAGCAGGGATGGAAAATTTTCGGTAGCACACTAGCAATGCTACCGAGGAAATTTGGAAAAGTTGGCCCCGCCCCCGCAGGGGGCGGGGCTTCCCCAGGGAAATCCTGATTGTGGGCGGGGTTTACCAGGGAAATTCGGATTGTGGGCGGGACTTCCCAGGGAAATCCGGATAGTGGGCGGGGCTTCCCCAGGGAAATCCGGATTGTGGGCGGAGCTTCCCTAGGGAAATCAAAGAATTTGCCCCGCCCCCGCAGGGGGCGGGGCTTGTGCTACCGGGGAAATTTTGAAAATTCCATCCCTGGCAAACAAGTTTGTATAATATGTGCGTCGCATGAAAATATAATTTTCAGTGTCAGCATTTTATTTAATCCAAATAAATAGCAAATATTAAAAGTTTAGTCGAAACTGCCCCAAATTGTATACAAACATGATTGCGATTTTCGGAGTACCCGAAAATCGATTTCTGTACACCGACTTGGTTTTCAGCTTCTATCATATTTCATCCTTGAGAAAGATTTTACTAAGCAAGGTACTCAACCGCTTTGTTTGTGCTGTGACTAGATATTCCAACTCTTTTATAACTCCGTCAATCCAAAATACATTTTTACAAAGTTTACTATATATACATTTGTCTTCTATGAGGTATTACTTTCGTTATTTATGACTCATTAATTATGACACGACCAATCACACAATAACCAGTTACAGAGCACAAGCGCATCGTTTCCTCTCCCTCCTTCTAAAATGAGGTTATTTTGCCAATTTGCCATAACCGTTCATAAAATCGGGAAACTTTAAGAGCTAAGTATTAATTTCATGCCTTTTAGATTGATTAGCTTAAATGCTCTAAGCACGAATTCACGTATTTCCAAATTTTTGAAATGTTATGGTAAAATACGCTAATTTTGAGATGGCAAACGAATTCTGGGTGGTGCACGTGCACCCCGTCTAGATACGTGGCTGATTGCAGGCAATACCTACCAAATCATTTAATTTAATACCTAGATCTATATATGCATCTCTGTAAATGAAATGTTTATATATATATAAGTAATGAAGTTGTAAAATTATATTTTAGTTTTGTTGTATTATTATTCTCATCGTAAGACCAGAAACATTATTGTGTTAAAATTACAGAAGCTGGAAAATATGGTTGATATATTAATTATAACTATATAGGTATGCATGAGATTTAAGATTGGGTTTATGCGTAATAAAACAATTTATTCATTGCATGATACGATTTATTAGGACTCAAGTAATACAATGTCATTAAGCCATGTATTTGGCTCAGTATGAATGTTTTAATTTCATAAGTTAATTTTTTGCAGTCTATACCAACCTACCTATCTAAGTGTGTTTAAATATTCTAGTGCTACGCCTACTATGGGAGCGTTCAAGAATTACGAAGATCAAAATTTCACAATTTTTGGATCCCCCCTCCCCCTGTGAAGACATTTCAGCGATTTTTCCTACCCCCTACCCCTAGACTTCTGAAAACTTTTTACAAAAAAACTGCCTATTCTCTTACATGTACTTAAGCGGGAGCGCAAAATTTGAACTTATCCTACAAACGAATTTAAAGCCAGAGCGGTTAGGAAGGTCTGTTTACAAGTGTTGGAAAGTTTTATTCACTTCAATAATGAAAATTGAACTTATATGAGAGAATACACGGATTAAACAGCTTGTCCAGTCTATAATGTCTCTAGGGCATTTACATGGGGTAGACTCTACCCCATCGGTTAGACCCTTAGTTAGTACTTAGTAGTCTCTTAGTTAGTCCTTTTTAAGGAAACTTACAGGATATTATATAATAAACCATTATACGCATCTTGTAGAGCATCTTCTGCGCATTTAATGAATACCTAGTGACCCAATGTGTTTAAAAAACATTAGGTGCGGTCTAAGCGCTTTGGCGCAAAGCATCTTTTAGTGAGTTTTCATTTATTGTCTAATTTTAAAGTAAATATTGCTTGTATCTTCGAAATCAATTATTCACAGAATACACAAGTTTTTTGCCAAAACGCTTTAAGCGCACATATGCGCAAAAAGATGCTCTACAAGATGTATGTAATGGTTTATTATAGAATATTCTGTAACTTTCCTTAACAATGACTAGTTAAGGGACTAGTTGATACCCCATGTAAATGCCCTATGAGACATTCATAGACTGGACACGCTGTATAATATAGGAAGGAAATAACGAATAACAAACAGCGTCATTGATGTACTGCTTGGCACAAAAAAAAATTGTTACACAATATATTATTTAAATGCTGTTTGTAGACAGCACTTAGTACTCGTATCGCCACAATACAGTTTGTGAACTAAGAATTTTTACTTTACTATAAGCTTTGCTGTTATATTCGAAGATCGGTCGCCGGACCACCCCCCTACCCCTGAGTGGCTTTTGAATAGATTTGGGCAACCCCTACTCCCCTCTAACCGCACTTCGTCATTTTTTAATTGAACGCTCCCTATGTGCGAAATCTAACGTGTGTTTAGAAACATTGAAGTTTATTGTGGACTGTGTCAAATGTGTAGGTATTCGTTTTATTATTAATTTTAGAAGGCACGATTTTAGGAAGAAATAATACCGATTGTCTAATTTGTTGGCATAATTCTATATACCTACACACATATATAAAAGTGTCTATCATTGTATCCAACTGCACTAGTTAGAAACTTTAGTATCTTCATATTACACAATTTTTAAATCTCATGGGTATAGGTTGTATTACTAATAAAGCAAAATAATTACTAGTATTACTTATACGATGCCGATTATTATACCTATTTGGTATAATAATCATTATTGAGAATTTGGTATTTGAAAAGTTTTTAAAATTCCTCAAAAATACAACAGCGGAACCAAAATTATCTTATTTGCTTTTTTTACTAAAATTAATACCTATCGTCAGAAACGGATTCTAAAAAATAATTATTATTTCTTCAGTCTGCATTTGAGTATTATTAAGATAAATATATTTTTTGATGATAAAGCATGTCATCAATTGCCATTAAATTAGTAAGAGGGAGTCCATAAGAGATCGAAAAAAAAACTGAAGTGTGAGAAAAAATCTGAGAAATCTCCCATAGATTTCAAAAAAAAATCCAATTGGAGCAATACAACAAATTACATTTCGGAATCCGGTCGGTTGAAATTTTCAAGTTCAGGGCTAAGGAGGGGGTAGGCTAATTTTTATAATGGTGTCAAACATATACTATCTACGACCCTGTCCATCGGTCCGACGGTCCCTGTGTAAAATTCTCAGATTTTTTATCACACTTCAGGTATTTTATTTTTCGGTCTCTTATGGAGTCCCTCGTAAGCAGTTACCGTATGTAGTATTACATTTTGATAAATGTAACTAATAATAATAATGCACTACTAAAGCATTACTAAAGCTTTAATACTATACTAGGATTATTTATTTCATTTGTAAGTAGCACTACATAAGCTTAGAAAACATTTATTGACAAATACACTAATCTCTGGATTGTCTACACGTAGGAGTACAATGTATTCAAAGAGCACACGCTCCCAGCTGCCTGTCTTCGGTTCTCCGGAAATATGACACAATATTTCGTTGCCAATTCATTTACCCTCAATGTATATTTCTCCTTCGCCTCCTGGTTAGTCAACCCTTTGTTTTCAGTCCACGATTTGTATTTATCTTTGGCGTGTAAGTCGAAAAGCTGTGAACCTAAACAATAGAGCCAATACACACAAAATCATTTGATATATTAATGTGTTGGTTGTATGAAGGATGAAGGAGTGCACTCCTTCATCCTTTCCAGTACCTACTGTCCTTTCTAGTACCTAATACTAATTAATAATTAAAGAATAACTATAACTATTAACTAGGTATAATTACAATCTAATTGGTTTTATGAATCTGTCTCCTGTCTGAAGTAAACAGCATGATGTTTAAAAATATATGTAATAAGTTGCATCTCGTAAAACAAACAATTTTAAAATAACGTTTTATAATTCTCGTGATGATAGATTGATTTTTTTTAAATATATTCATTTAGAAAATAGATTTCATCCTCATTATGAATTTTTGTTCTTAAATAAACCAAATACGTACCAAAGTCTTGCAAAACCTTCCAATCATTGCTGTTTCCTTGAGTTACTTGTTGGAATATCCCGTACAATTCCTTCACCTCGTCGTCCGACAAAATTTTTTTCGCCATCATTTGCCTTGCTCTCAAAGTAGCAGCCAAGAATTCTTTTTCTATTTCGTCTTTACTCATATTTTGTAAAAATTCCAATGAATTGTAGAGGTTAGAGGATTCAGAACTTGGTAAGAGTAAAACTAAATATAAGTATAATATATCTGTATTTGTGGAAGGCGGATGGTGAACAACACTTTTCGCACAACAGTTCGTATAATACTGATTTGGTTGGGATAAATGCAATAGTGTTTCTTGTGACGTACACTCTAGTGACGTGCCCATCGATTTCTAGCACATGGAAAATATCAACACAATGAAGACAATACATAGAGTTGGATACAGTATACGGTATAGGGCTCTCTTCTCAAATACATTGGAGTAGTCGTGAGTTTATTGATCGATTACATTACTGTGAGCATTGGAGACTTATATTCTATTTGACTGAGATATTTTACCCGCACAGTAGGACGTCGTTGGAAGGAAATAAGTTTCTATAATATGTGCATCGCATAAAAATATAATTTTCAGTGTCAGCATTATATTTAATCCAAATAAATAGAAAATATGAAACACAAAGTATTAATATAATAAAAATGTTTTAAACGTGTCATACAATATATTTCTATTACAATTGAATATTATATTATGTATGTCAAATATACATAGATAACCTATGTGAGTATGTGATTGAGATTGGTCACACACTTACTGACACACTTACAACTTATATTTATATATACATTTATTTTAAAATCGAAAATTGTGTTTGCATAATCTAACAATTTTAAAGCTTAAGGGCCTTATATATTAACTAATCACTGCAGCAGGGATGAAAACAAAAAAATATCCTTTTCATTTTTATTTAAAAAATGATTTCTAGTTGAAAATGTCATTTGAAATTTACAATACCAAGGTAGCAATGTCGGGTATTCATTTGTGAATGTTATTTATATATTGGTCACGTAAAATACGCTTGAGAGGTTTCCCAATTCCAACTTTGGGAATGTCTTCAACAAATTCGATTCCACCTTCCAACTGCTTAAAGGGAGCTAATTTTTCTTTCACCAGCAAATGAATTTCTTCTGCTTCCAGAGTCTCATCGCTTTTCACAATGTACGCACGTGGAGCTTCCCCCAATCTTTCATGTGGAACTCCAACAACACAAACATCGTTCACTTTAGAATGTGTTCGGATCACCAACTCAATTTCTTTAGGCAAAACCTACACAATAAAATTAAAAAATTAAACTTAATAAAAAATAATAATAAAAGTATGAGATTTCTTTGAAACATGCATACCTGAAATCCTTTGACTTTGATCATGTCCTTCTTTCTGTCCACAATGTAGAAACACTCATCTTCATCGTAGCAGGCAATATCTCCGGTGTAATAAAATCCATCTTCATCAAAAACTTCTTCAGTAGCTTTTTCGTCATTCAAATATCCTTTCATGTTTGAAGGGCTTTTTATAAGAATTTCACCTTTTTTGTGCGGTCCAAGGGGTTTGCCAGTTTCAGTATCTACCAATTTTGCTACCATATTTGGCAGCAATCTTCCAACAGAACCTAAGAAAAAAGAATTAAAAGAAAGTATCTATCACATGTAATAGGAGGTTTCACGCAAAGCCATTTAAATCTAATTCTGATTAGTTTTACTTTTGGTTATAATCGTTCGTTGAGTAAACTGTTTATGTTGCGGAATTAATTTTCCCATTATGTCGACTTTGAATTATTGGAGAAGTTGTGAGTGAGAATTATGGAATAAATCGTTAACAATCGAGTCAAAAGTAGATTGTCATTTTTTCAGAAATAATCGATAATTTTGATGGGTGCGCAAGCGCTGTTTCACTCAATATTTCCAATAATCCGATTATGAAAATAATTGGTTAATAATCGCCTTGCGTGAAACCCCCAATCAAATATTTTGGTTTTGTATCTTTGCGTTAAGACGCATTTCAATTACTAACCTAGTTTTGAGTTTTTGAAACTGGGATTGCAAATTGTGGCGAACAAACATTCTGTAGCTCCATACATTTCCTGAAAACAAATGTACTTGTTGGCCTTTTTCATAAATTCCTCAATCAAACATTGTGTTAGTGGCGTTCCACCTGCTATAATGGTTGTTAAAGATTCCAGTTCTTTTGATGAAAATAATGGGCTTTCAACAATACATTTTATAAGTGGAGTAACCATCATCAGTAATGTAGGCTGTAGTTCATTAAATATAGAAAAAATATAAAGTATCACAATTCTAATCAAATATATATATAATTACAATGGTGAAATATTTTTCAAGGGTTGAAAGCATTTTGACTGCAAAACAGTTGGAAGCGTTTGAATAAAAATCTGTAACTTACCCTGTATTTCAGAAACAGTTCTTTATAAATGGCTGGTTGGAACTTGTCTACTAGAATTATTTTCATGCCTTGATACATCACAATTATTAAGTTCGTAAGGTATCCAGCAATATGGCTCAGAGGAAACATTGAAATTGTGACTTCCTGTGCGTCTCCTTTCTTGTACGATTTAATATTGGATACATCGTGAGTGTAATATTGTCTGTAAATAAAAAAAGTCATGAAAGATGTATAAAAGAAGGAAAGTATTTTTAAGAGCTTACTTGGCTGTGCAGCAGAGAGCATAATGTGTTATCATTACACTTTTCGGCAAACCAGTTGATCCACTCGAACTTCTACATTCAAGAAATATTGAATATAATAAATTTCGTCGTCTTAATCATAAAAAGCGACAATTTGATTTGTCGCTTTTTATGATTAATACGACGATTTATTAAATATTCTAATAATTATGATTCGCAAAATCAGAATTATTGAGGTTTAAAATAAATAACCATAATAATAAATTATATTGTATTAGTAGTAATTATAAATCTTACGAAATTACTGCCAAAGAATCATTTTCATTCAATCGATTTGAAAATATTTTATCTTCCCCTTTTGTTGGAACTTTGATCATGTCTTCGTAAAACCAAATTTCATTTTTCATTGCATCAACCTTGGTTGAAGAATCCAAAAGTATGAAAGTTTTGAGATGGGTCACATCATTCTTTAGAGACTTTAGTCGTTGAAAATTATTGGTGTTAGAAACAATGTATTTAAATCCAAGTTTTTTTGTCGCTCTCAATAATTCATCTGCAAATAAAAGTTAAACCATAAAGCAGAGCTTTCTATCCTTACTCACGTTTATAATTTTTTTAATAAAGTATACCGAACTGCTTTGCATCTTTATTACTCTCCATATCCATATAGGAACTTAAACTCTATCGTAGTATTACAATGCACTCTAAGTCCATATGTAGACCAACAGAAAGAAACGGCCAAGATAGGCCATGCGCCCTTACGCCTTGGTTCAATTTGCCCCATTTGAAGCACAAAGCCTTTGACTTGTAGATCAACTTTGAATAGTACACTAAAAACAGTTACCGGGCCGTTTGACCTCTAGAGGTCATTGAAATATAGGTTCCAAGCTATATTTCAATGACGTCTAAAGGTAAAACGGCCTGGTTACTTTTTTGATGTTCTATTCAATCAAACTTGTTTTATAAGTCAAAGTCTACCTGCATTCAAATTTTGGGGCAAATATTTTAGTTCACCTAATCAAATGTGAGTGGACAGGACATGGATAGACCAATATGTAGACGACAATATGAAGCACTTGACAATAAAGTAGTTTAACCATTTCCGTATTTAGGGGGAACAAATCATCAATTATTGCTCCCCCCTTCCGAAATTCCAAAAAATTGGTTATTTTGTCCTATCAGCGTTTCAATTCCGAATTTTTTACGTTACATGCAAATTTGATGCATTTTACGTTGATTTTGACACTTTGCTCAAACTTTAATCTGTTTAAGGGGTACTTAACACTTTAGCAGTGGGGCATTTCGGTCCATACCTGTCCCATGTATTCTGCCTTCCCATCTACAGCCTAGAGTTTTTCACCGAATTGTTTCAAATTTTTATACAAGGTAGTATTTATAAATGTCTAGACAACAGTTGGCTTGAAATTTATTGTTTTGGTCATCTTCTAAGTTGCCGACGATTTCAAAGTCTCAAGGTCCCAATCTATGAACTTATACAAACAACAAATAACAAATAACGTTGTATGAACGCGTTCTAAGCATACACAAAATAGATACACATCGTAATCGAATAAATCGAAAAGATCAAATATAGCGTAGTTGAGTTGAGATTTGTATAAATGGTGGTACAATATATTACGTTGGGTGTCTATTTTGTGTACGCTTAGAACCCATTCATACAAGGTTATTTTTTTTAAAACATTTGGCGGCAAATATAAGAATTTTGAAAAAAGGCTCCCATAGATCCTTTTAAGGGCTTTTGATTGATATCGGTTACAGCCGAATCGGTTTATTGGGTCCCGAGATATGGCATGCGCAAAATTGATGTTTTGGAAACTTTAGGGGGTGAATACCCCCCTTGCATGGGGTAATCTGAGCAACTGAATTTTGGGAACTATGTTTTGAGCCACGGGCTATCAGATGCACATACTATCATACCAGATTTCAGATAGCCAGTTCTTCGCTTGCCTATTTTACGGATAGTGGGTCAAGAAGGTGAATCAACAATCATTTTCGTATAGGTTTGAGTTATCTAACTTTGGTTTGTTGTACGGTCGGATCAAGGCTTCATAAAATGGTCCTCCACCATGTTAAAATGCACTTCAAAATAATATTTTTAGTTTATGCACCGGACGAAATTATGACTTGCGATTAATATCAATCGAAATGGGGACTTCAACGGTCATTTTCATGTATGGGTCGCCTAACTTTGAAAATTTAATGTAGGAGAAATAATCGTCTAAGGAAAATGGGTCGATTTCATGTTTTGCTTTTTTTGTGCTAGGAGTAGGCAACTTGTCATTGACCTATTTTTCTTCTGCAATTATTTCATCCCCATTAAATTTCCCAAGTTAAGCAACCCACACATGAAAATGACGATTGAAGTTTGCCTTTTAGATTGGTATTGATCGAAATTTATAATTCGGTCCGGTACATGAACCACGTCAGTTCAAAGCAATATTGTCTTTCATTTTACCTAGTGGAGGACCATTTTATATGAAGCCTTTTTCCGACCGTATTACTTTACCGAAGTTAGACAACTTATATACTAAAATGCTTGTCGATTCACCCTCTTTTGATTAATATCAATCGCATTTCATAATTTTTATTGACTAATGAGATATTCCGCTTTGAAAAGTTAGTCTTACTTATTCAACACCCTGTACATCCTATGCCACTTCACTCATTCGGGAAAACAAGTGGAGAGTTTCCACAATTAATAATTCACCCTGTATATGTACGTTAAATAAAACATTGCCAAAATAAAAAGTTATAATTCCCAAAGAATGTATTCTGTTTTGAAAATGATATTAATAGTAAACAATGAATAGTTTAATGAAAATCATGAACTTGTAGCAAATAAAATACAACAAGCTTTTGTAGCTTTTTAATTGCACACCCAGTAATTTATATTTGATAGACCTTGTGTTTTATGTTTACATATTAAAAGAAGATAGGCCGCACCATTGAACTTCATTAGTTGTTGTATTTATTTACATTTATTAAGGCTTGGTTATTCCATATAATTAATCAGAAAGTAAATAACTTAGTGCATTATTGGCAACGAGCATTTTGTAAATGAGTTCGTTGGGCGTGTCAACGATTTGCTTAATGTTTGGGACAAACATTTTGAATTTTTTGCTGCATTTGTTGATAATTTTCGCTCCATTTTCCTGAGATGCAATTCGAAAAAACAACCCGAAAGATTGTATTTTCTCTTCTGAATTTGCATGAAAGTAGAATCTTCTCAAAGGATATAAAATGGATTTTTCACCTTGGTTCATGCAAGTTTGAATGAATGTGGAAAATTCAACTTTCTTTAATTCAATTCCCATACGTTTTGCTACAACTGTAATGTCATCTGCTTCAGCTCCATGTGGATTCATAAGATTAAAAATTCCTGATGGCACATCGTCATTGAAAAATAAGTCTGTCGCAATTTCAGCGCAAGTGTCAACTGGTACAGCTGGAAATGCGGACATATACACAGGCTTTTGCCCGGTTTGTAGGTATGACGTTAATAAACAAAACATGTGATAGCGTTCAACATTCAGCTGGTTCAACAGACCTGTTTCTTTGTCTCCGACTATCATTGGAAATCGAATGACCAATCCTTCAATCCCCCGAACAAATGCTTGAGTCATCAATTTTTCGCCCACAAATTTCGTCAAACTATATCCATTGTCGAGACCCTCTCCGAAGTTGTCATCTTCAATGAAGTCCTCAGACATATGACCATCTTCTGACAATCGATTAGGAGCAGCAAAGGAGGAAGCATAGAGAATTCTTTTTGGTTTTCCTGTGGCAGCGAATTCAATGAGTCTCAGGGTTCCAAATACATTCACATTTCGGATTGTGTCTTGGTCGTCCTCGTGCCGTTTGAAGTCATAGGAATGCACATGATTATTTTTCACAGCACAATGTATCACCGCGTCTATAGATGCTAGTAGTTCTTCATAAATGTTAAAATCCAATCCTAAATGTTTCTTGCTTAAATCACCTTCAAGTAAAATAGTTCTATCTTTGGTTTCAATAGCGTCCACGCTCAGTTTTGCTTTTTCTATGGAGTTTTTCCTTACGATGCAATAAACTCGGGTGTCCACCTTCTGCAGTAGGGACTTTAGTACATAAGGACCCAACAGTCCAGTAAGACCTGTTAAAAGTATTTTCTTGCTCTCGGAAGCCTTTGAAACCTGTCCTGTGTAGAATATGTGTTCGGGCAATTTGCTGTCACGCTTAACCATCTCTAATACATCCATTTTGCGGGTTTCTAAAAAATTCGTAAAATCAAATCAAAAACTTAGAATGGTTTAATTTCAAAATAGTGAATGATAAAATTTCAAGAACAATGTCAAATACACAAAAACACAGCAGGGTTTTGAATGGTTTGTATTATTTTGTGCTGTAAAGTTCCAAAACCCATGCTTAGCCTTTTCTAATCTTTATTGATCTTTAATTGAAATGTAAACGAATTGGATTTATTACATACGCCCATTTATCATAGTTAAGCTATTTAAAAAGATTTGTGTTTAGCATGTGAAACTGCTTCGCTTATTAAGTATATTATAGTGTCCATACTACTTTATATAAAGGATATTCCATTCTACTGTTGTCAGTTGTGCAGATTCTCTAAGACTAGTATTATGGTATCTTGTACTATAGTATATGATATTATACAGTATGTTTCTTGGCTGATGCACCATAGGAATTCGCATGTATTAACTTTCAATTTTATTTCATGATGCATAAAATGTTGTCATAAAATTGTTTCTCACGTTAATTAAAGAGTTGAAGATAAGGTCAAAGTTGACGATGAGGTCAAAGTTGACGATGAGGTCACAGTTGACGATAGGATCAAAATTGAAGATAATGTCAAAAAAAACGGTGAGGTCAATGTTTATTCTAAGGTCAAAGGTCAAGATAAGGTTGATGATAAGGTCAAAGGTCAATACAAGGTCACAGTTCACGATAAGGTCAAAGTTGTGTTGAGGTCAAAAGTCAAGATAAGGTCAAATGTTACGATAAGATCAAGGTTCACAATAAGGTCAAGAACTTTCTGAAGAATGCGAGGTCTCTCGGGGTAAAGCCTGTAAAATTCTGTACAAACTTCCCTCGAATAAATTTTCCAACGACTAAATTTGCGACTAAACTTTGACCTTACGGTCCACTTTGACCTTACGGTCAACTTTGACCTTATCGTCTATTGTTACTTTGCTACGTCCATCTTGTTGACTTGCAGTGCATATTCTTTATTTTCTTTATTTTTTGTATTGGAAAGTTATTTACTAAGAGGCCTAGTATCATGAAATAGGAATGAAAGTTAATACATGTAACTTCCCATGGTACATTAGCCAAGAAACATACTGTAGTATATAGGTAGTAGTAGAATATAATATATTATAATGTTGAATACATTGTATACCTATGACCTACCTTAAAGGAATAATATATCATTTATGTCTGTTCGGCTGTTGAACAGAAAAATCATAAATAAAACTATAGGAACAAAACTTACGAGGTGGTAGTTTTGGGTGCTAAATTCGAAAAAAAATACTTTAAAAAAAAGTTTCAAAATTTTCAATTCGCGTTTTTTACAAAAATATCAACAAAACTTACCTAGGGATAATTTTAGGTGTTGGTTACCATAGAGCGGTTAAATTAAAAGCGTAATGGGCAAATTAAATGATCAGGGTTTCGTGTTAAAATGAAAGTATTAATACATAATATGATCATTGACTGTGCTACCCTTGTTCAAGCTTGCGATAAGCTTTGTGACGGTAGTCTTTTATGTTCATAATAATGTCAAAAGACAGTGAAACAAGCAATTTATTCAAATGGGCCTAACGAGGCTTGAGGATAGTGTTGCATTATCTACAATAGATAAGGGTGCCCTGCAACTAAAACACACACAATAGATCTAGATAATACACATGGAGTTCAAGCTAACACACAAGGGGTTCAAACTAATACACGAGGTCCAAGCTAACAGGCGCGTAGCCAAGGGGGTGCACAGGGTTCACGTGCACCCCCCCCCCCCAGGAATCCATAGAATATCTAAGAAAGAAGAAAAATTTTGGCCAGAAAGTTCAAAAACTCGTAAATAATATCGCGCTGGGCGCCAATACGATGATTTTAAGTCGTTTTCACCGAATTAACTGCATTACAACATGTGATATTATGAATGAATACTCGAATTTCGCCCTACCAGAAATCCATTGTATAAAAAAGCATGCTGTGCACTCCCCAAATTATATTCCTGGATACGCGCCTGCAAGCTAATACACAGGGGGTTCAAGCTAATAAACACGGGTTTCAAGCTAATACAAAGGGAGATCAAGCTATTACACGGGGGTTAAAGTAATGCATGGAGGGCCAAATAACAAGGGGTTACTATAATACAATGATTAAAATCTTGCGGCCGGCCGGCCTGACGTCATAATTTTGGGTCATATTTTCAATGCGGCCGGCCACCACTCTCATTTTTATTGTTGCGGCCGGCCATAGCCGTTAAATTGTTTTGCGGTCGGCCATTGATTGGCCAATGTTGATGCGGCCGGCCATTGCACGAAAATATAGTTGCGGCCTGCCATGGTTAATAAATTGTTCTGCGGCTGGCCGGCCATGGGGACATCGTCGAGGCGGCCACATGGCCGCTGACCCCGTAACCTTTTCGGTCTCTACTGAACTTGATACTTATGTCAAAGGCTATGTACTTGCAAAATTTTGTACAATTTGAATCGAGGTCACACAACTAGATAGAAAGTGCCTCCTTCTTTGGAATATAAATAGTGAATAACAATATGAAAACGAACTTTAATTACTTAGATTGATTTAAATTGTAAGCTGTAATTAATTATTTAGGATTCTTACTCAATAGCTGATATCCGTTGGTACGTATTATTACTGCGCTAGAGGTGGACACCAATCGGCTTTTATGTTTCGGTTCTTATTGTTTTTGGTAAGAAAAATTGTATGAACTGTTTCTAGCTACGCAAATGCTACGCAAACAAGTGTACCTTAGGTAAAAATTCAAATACTATCTACGATTCATAAATAAAAAGTATCTCTTGGTTCGTATTATCACGAATTTTAAATTTTTTAACTAAAGAACAAATAGTATTTTCAGATTTGCAAAAAACAATTATGATGTCTCTTTGGTTCTAATGAAACAACATTATTTGAAGTGAAGTTGCTGCTGCCTTTTAAGAAATCAGGAATGGTAGGAGCTAGCGGTTGGAAGCTCGAAAGTCTATTCAACAATAACTTGTTAAAGCAAGAAAGATATCTAGTTGGTTATACAGTCACTCACACAACAACGATTTGCAACATCTCATTGCATACGAACCGTAGATATGCAACATCTCATTTGAAACTTGTATTTTTAAATGCAACATCTCATCGACTAAATTAAGTCCAATATTTTAAAATAAAGATTATAGCTCCCCTCTAATGAACCCCCCCCCCCCGAATGAAGATTCTCAGTTAACTGTATTACAGGCTGCTAAAGGGGATAAAACGATAAAACGGGACTTTAAACCCGCGAAATTCAAATATAAAGACAAATTTTGGTTATTTTACAAATAATAGAGCGTCTAACTCAACCCGTAACGCTAGTGTTGGCCTAACCCTATGAGGTCGGGTTGGGTCGAGGTAAAAAATTGTCAAATTGGGTTGGGTTGGGGAAAATTTTGTTCGGGTCGGAAAAAATGTTACAAAAGTTCGATTGCATACGATAATGTACTTCAAATTAGTAATTTTAGTAATTAGTAAGTTTTTGGGATCCGTTTCATGGAATAAAGTAAAAAAATAGTTTTTAAAATTATATTATAAGCATATACTGTAAAGAGTTAAATATAACAAAAAGTCACTAGGATTAGTATGTTACAGCGTAGAACACATAATAAATAGCGTGAAAACTGTTCCTGCAAATCGGGTTGGGTTTCTGAAAATTGGGTCAGGATTGGATAGGGTTGAATAAAGATAGAATCGAAGGTTTAGAGCTGGGTTGGGTTGCCATACCCGAGTAGCCAGAAAAGGTTGAGTTAAAAAATGACGACACTCCAGACGCTCTACTCCCTTCTAATGGTAGCCCTGCTCTGTTTATAGCCCCCCGAAATCCATTTTGCATAATTATATCCGGGGCTGAAATTAGAGTAAATACGGTATTACTTTGCGCCTATACCGCTATACTAATATTTTATGTGAACATGGGGATAAAATTGAATATATAATTAAAATGATGCCTAGAAACTCCAATTCCCCACCCAAATAATATTATTTCCCCACTTGGTGGTGACACTGCAGTGTTTTCACCACAGATAACTCTCGAAACCACAATTCCCCATGGGAATTATCATCGCTGGTACGGTAGTTATGCATCAACTATTCACCCAACAGACCAACATTTAGTATGGAGTTTCTCGTTAAACTAACAATAAGTAGGTATAAGGTATGCAGATAATACCGCGTGATCAGTCTACACTGCTGTGGAGCTTATACATGGGCTGGACTTATTCCTTAGATAGCCCTGTTTC
>JAQFYB010003602.1:0-18870 GCA_034694085.1 Pogonognathellus longicornis | reverse complement strand
AATCTTGAAATATCATATCATTTCGTTCGCTGATTGGCCGTGCGGCGCGAAGCGCCGCGCTGATCCACTAGTTATGTTAAAAAAGAAAATCCAGTTGCGAAGTTTACTGAATATAATATTACCAACATAATAACCCCTTTTATCTGGGTACACAGGCGCGGCGGAATCTGGGAGGGTACCACTGGTGTAGCCAGGGGAAAATGAAAGAGGTTATTAAATTTTACCAAAAAAGTATTTTATTATTAATATTTTTGCCCTTTGCTCACATTTTTCGCGCAAAAATAAACCCCTACATCCCATGTTTTGAATTTGCCCCCCACCCCAGAAACCAAATCCTGGCTACGCCTATGGCGGGGACCATCCGACTATTCGTACCATATACATTATGATCATTTTGTATTTCAATTTAAGTACATAGCTTTCAAAAGACCTCTTTTATTTAGTGTTTATCTACCTGCATATAACAATTTGCATATTCAGTGCTGTATAAATTGCGAAAGGGCACGAGGGCACGTGACCACCCCGAAATCCCCCCAAAAAGAGGCTATTTTACCATAAAACTGCCCTTAATCGCAAACATTTTTGCATTTAGAATTATATATTTTTTAGTTTGATTTTGATTCAATTTAGCTCAATTTTCATTTACAATAAAATTTCGACCTTGGTGCCCCCGAAACCTAATTCTGGATACGGCCTTGTGCATATTACCATTAATAATTTCCCTATTCATAATATGTAAATAAACCTTGTTATGGGTAATATTTTATAATAAGCATCGTATCGTATCCTATTGTTAACTGCGTATGAAAAATGAGGAGAGGACACATACTTTTTTGATTATATAAGTCCTCATTAGTCCTCTAGTAATTTTAAAATCCATAAGAAATCAAATCTTTTTCAAAATTAATACTTTTGACATTTTTATATACATGAAATAAAGGTAAAATGTAAAAAAGACAGAATTGGCTAATTCTAGTGTCTTTACAATATTGAGCATGAATTCATGATGTTCAAAAGTGGTCTTTGTTTCCGTTGCCATAATAATGTCGGTAAATAAATACTGGATTCTGATTGGCTGATTCGATGAGGCTAGAAAATCAGGTAGGACGATATTACAAAATCTCCTTCTCGCAGTTCACCTTTGCGTTCAATAGAAGTCGGACGTATTATTTGTGATTCTTCATTTTCCTCTTTCTTGGATTATAAATTCTACATTTTTCTACGATAAATTATTTTTAAATTCGCTGAAACTGATTTTGGATAGTTTTTCTAGTTGTCCCCTTTGTCAAAATGGTAAGTAAACGTTTTTAACCCTTTTAATCATATTTAGAAACACTAGATCATTCATTTTTGTGTGACATTCGGATATTTCTTGCACGGGTTCCCCGAAAATCGGGGTTTTAAAATCAGAAGTCCGAATACTATGTTTACGTTCATTCCAAAATGCCAGTTGTATTGTACTATGTCACTTGTTGGGCACAGCTATCTATAACAATTTTTATCTCTTATTTTTTCATTTTCCTTAGTATGAAATGTCAATTTTCCGAGTATTTTTGATGGCCTGTTTTCTCAAAGAAAACCGATCAAAAGACGAAAGAATAAAATAAATAGCTTTGAATTTTTATCAATTTCCGTAATTATTACCATAGCACCGAACTGTATTCGTTGCTCATCTTTTAGATCTGATTAATCTGTTCTCAAATACTACTCAGTTACTAAATTAAAACTAAAGAAAACGAGTTTTTCATTTTCATCGCTGTGATCTTTCTTTTCATTTGATTTTTTGTGTAAAATAACGTAAAATGGTGAGTTTTTGTAGCAGTTCCCTTTAGTTTTGAATTGTACATTTTAAAAGCCTTGACTAATTGGCAATTTTGTTCTTAATTCTTTCAGCGTGAGTGTATTTCAATCCATGTTGGCCAAGCTGGAACCCAAATAGGTAACGCTTGTTGGGAACTCTACTGTTTAGAGCATGGAATCCAACCTGATGGACAAATGCCCTCGGATAAGTGCGTAGGCGGCGGTGATGATTCTTTTAACACGTTTTTTAGTGAAACTGGAGCTGGAAAACATGTTCCTAGGGCAGTAATGGTTGATTTAGAGCCAACAGTTATAGGCAAGTCCTCATTTGCATTTGTTTTCAAGTATAATTCATGATCTTGTGCACTTCTTGCAATAATACGCTTGTAAGGCGTTCCATTAGTTTTACATTACAATAATATGTATAAAATTGCAGATGAAGTACGTACTGGAACATATCGCCAACTTTTTCATCCAGAACAACTTATTACCGGCAAAGAAGACGCTGCAAATAATTATGCACGTGGTCATTACACTATCGGAAAGGAAATTGTTGATTTAGTTTTAGACAGAATTCGAAAATTGGCTGACCAATGTACGGGTCTTCAAGGTTTCCTCATCTTCCATTCTTTCGGAGGAGGTACTGGCTCCGGATTCACATCACTGTTAATGGAACGTTTATCTGTGGATTATGGAAAGAAGTCTAAATTGGAATTCGCAATATATCCTGCCCCTCAAGTAAGTGAACATTTAATATGTTCATTACGTCGGTACTTATGTAGGTGTCTTAAATTGTACCAATTCTCATTGTTTCATTTCCACAGGTGTCTACTGCAGTCGTTGAACCTTATAACTCCATCTTAACTACACATACAACGTTGGAACATTCTGATTGCGCTTTTATGGTAGACAATGAGGCTATATACGATATCTGTCGTCGTAATTTGGATATTGAGAGACCTACGTATACAAATCTTAATCGATTGATTGGACAAATAGTATCGTCTATTACTGCTTCACTTAGATTCGATGGTGCTCTTAATGTTGATTTGACTGAGTTCCAAGTAATAAATACTCAAGTTTAATTTCATTTTACTATTAACTATACAAATTGAGTACACTTTAATTGAAATGTTATATTTGCCTTTAGACAAATTTAGTACCATACCCTCGAATTCATTTCCCATTGGCTACCTATGCTCCAGTTATTAGTGCAGAGAAAGCCTACCATGAACAATTGTCCGTTTCTGAAATTACTAACGCCTGTTTCGAACCAGCTAATCAGATGGTTAAATGTGATCCACGTCACGGAAAATACATGGCTTGTTGCATGTTGTATCGGTAAGGGAAAATGTTGTTCGCAGTTAAACATTAATTATAACCTTTGTGTGTATGTTTAAAGTTATATTTTTGTTATGACGCAGTGGTGATGTCGTACCAAAGGATGTTAATGCTGCTATTGCAACAATAAAGACGAAACGGTAAGGTCATATGATCATATGAATGATTTGTCATTAATAATATTAATATTTATAATTTTCATACTAAATTGTTCGAATTTATTATTTGTAGTACGATTCAATTCGTGGATTGGTGTCCAACTGGATTCAAAGTAGGAATCAACTACCAACCACCTACCGTTGTTCCTGGAGGAGATTTGGCTAAGGTTCAACGTGCTGTTTGTATGTTGTCTAACACTACTGCCATCGCCGAGGCTTGGGCCCGTCTGGATCATAAATTCGATCTCATGTAAGCGCTGTTACATTATTTCATCTTCAACCTCGTTGGACTCATAATTCAGATTCTCCTATAAGATTTACTAGTGTCTGCTCAAGCTAAACAATTTTATTAATTCTATACGCAGGTATGCCAAACGTGCGTTTGTTCATTGGTACGTCGGAGAAGGTATGGAGGAAGGAGAGTTTAGTGAAGCTCGTGAGGATTTGGCTGCTCTCGAAAAGGATTACGAAGAGGTCGGAATGGACTCCGTCGACGGAGAGGGTGAAGGCGGTGAAGAATATTAGATCTTCTTACAAGCAGAAACTATCCATAAATAACGTTTATACTGTCAAAATTCCAACTCAAACTTAAACATGATTTTTACATTTTAGTTAGTACTAATGTAGCATAATTCCTGCATTTAGGTGCATTAATTGTCATTGTCCTCGTTTGTGATAACTATGTACTAGTAGTAGGAAATGTATAGCGTATTAAATATTTGTGTAATAGATATCCTGCCTCGGGCAGTTATTAAATAAAAGTCTCCCTAAATGTAACTGAATGATGATAACTTTTATATCAACTTCATGTTTCTCTATACATAGGAAAGATAGTTAAGTTTGCATGCCATATTTCATAAAGCATTCTATTTGTTAAGAATAACTAATAGCGTGTCAGCGTTCATGGTCCTATTCCATACTCAATGACATTGGCATAAAAATAGAATACCTAGCTACATTAAAATTAGTGAGTTTTTAAACTAGATCCCTAGAAATGCTAGAAGTTTGGTGTGCGATGAACCTTTCAGACGATAAAAGTTACAATATTCCTAAAATAGTTAAATTCATCGTTTATTCTTCGTTAGCATTAGTTGGATTGATAGTATTTTACACAGTCCCATCAGGTAATAGCGAAACCTTTGACCTATGCTACATTTACAAGATATTTACATCATACTGGCTAATTATTAATTACCTACAGTGTACGTCAGTATTTCTATCCCACATCCAATTCCGTTATAAACTCCATTACTGATTAGATGCATAATGGTAATTAATAGTAGATTCGGAGTTTTAATCATTTTCAATTTAGCTTTACCCGACTATCGATACATTCGTGCTGACCAAAACGAAAGTGAATTTCGAACTGTGGTTTATAAATCTCATAAATATCCTGAAATGCAACTATCGCAATCATCAATACAGCACTACCATATAACTGAAGATTTTGCTGGAATAAGGTTGGCCAAAATAATATTATAGAACTTTTTGCATATATTTACCTATATTTTAAAATTATATGCACCACTACAGCACAACATAGGCGTAGCCAGGATTTAGTTTATGGGGGGGGGGGGCGAAAAACGCAAAATATGATTTGGAAATGTGCATTATCGCTCGTAGCGCAAAAATGTGAGCAAGACAAAAATTAACACAAAATACACATTTGCGATTTTATTTTTTTGATAAAATAACCGCTTTCCGGATTTGGGGGACTTGGACCCGGTTACGCTAGTACAGCACTAGTGCACTGCACTGTAAATGAATTTTATTAGATTACACATACAGGATTGGAGAGTGGATTGTTTGAATGATACATGTGAAGAAGACTTCTGTTTACGCCTGAAGGGTTTTGTCCATTACAACCCAGAAGAAGCATGTGGGCCTTTAAAGGGATATACAGGTTTATACGGAATCCTATCTTTTTGTATATACCCACACCAAAATTTTACGTGTGTAACTTAAAGAAATCTTATATTGACGCTGATTTTCTCATTAGCAAATATTTTAGTCTTGATAGATCGAAACTGGAACAGTATAGGGATGAAAGTGCTGGAACTTCATATTGGAACACCTAATAACCAGTTAAGGGCTAAATGGATAATCCAGGTTTCTCAGATTTCAGAAAAATCATTAGAACGTTTAATTCAAAAAGGAGACAAAGGCAACGATAGAAAAAGACGGGATGTATTTATGGACATTGAGGAAAAACAAGAGGATTCATTGATGTGAGTTATGTTACGCTCTTCCCACACAAAATACTAACTAAATTCTACTTGTTTATCAAAAGAACAAGAAGATTAATATGTATAATGTTGGAACGTTTTAATTTGTAAGTACTTAATTTTTGAATTTGCAAATGGATCCTGATTTGGTATGTATGTGTTTTCAGTTTAGAAACTCCTGTAATTGTGAATGGATTGGATACAGACATCACCAAAGTGCCTTGGCAGGCCAGCATTCGCGATATGAGTAAAGCTCCTTTGTATTCACGATACAGAAATTGTACAGCTTCTATGGGTCGACATTTCTGCGGTGGTTCTATCGTTTCAAACAAATTCATACTCAGTGCTGCACATTGTTTTATTTCATGGTAAAATGAAAAACACACTTTGCTTGTTGGGATATTTATGCATTACAATGACTATTGCACGAAATTAGTATTTAACAAATAGATGAAATAGTACATAACTATTTTCAATTAGTTTTAGAAAACCTAACTAACCTTTTATAGAAATTGCACTACCTACTATTCGTATACATACACACTTTACACACAGATACACATAAAATATACGAATGCGAAATGGTATAAAATATATTTATATCTGTGTGTATCTAATAGTGGAATGTCATTGTGATTTATAGGTCAGAATTTCGTTCAGTAGCTTCCTTACGGGTGGTTGTTGGAGATTCGTTCAGCTGTTTTACGAGCGACGAAGACAAAGACAGTAAAATTGAACACCATGAAATTGAAACTGTGTATGTACATTATGGATTTGACAATGGAAATTTCGTTAACGATCTGGTTATCATAAAGTTGAAAGAGCCTGTTCATTTCAGCGAGAATGTCAAAGCAGTTAAATTGTCTTCAGGTTATTTAACCTTTGAAATTGGTTGTCAAACTCAGCTTTCCTAAAGAAGAGTGTTATTTATACTCTACAGGGAGTGGAGAGTAAATATTTTTATTTGTAATAAAATGTGTTGTATACATGAAATTCTTTACAGGAGGGAATTTAACAGGAAAAACGGTCTATCTGAGTGGTTGGGGTCGCACTAACTACAGTTCACCGTCATCCTTTTCAAATGTACTTCAATATGGGAAATTAGTTATAGAGTCTGACGAAACATGCGATGAAGTTATTCCGAAGGTTTCTAATAGAAAACTAACTTCCTTTTACAACAACAGTACTTTGTGTGGCAGAGCAGAATTTGACACCAGTATGGCTGGCAGAGTAAATACAGAATACTTGAAGCTAAATTCGTATAACCATTACTTAAATTTAAATGGTTAAACCCGCATTTAAGTTAGGTTTTAGGTTTGAATCAATGTAGCATCCGAATTTCTGAAGTATTTAAACAAATTAATGCGTTTATTCTAGGGAGACAGTGGAGGTGGATTATACACAGAGAGCGAGGACGACTCGGAACAACCAAATCTCATCGGCGTGACGAGTTATATTCTGAACGATTATAATATGAGCTATTTTCAATCAGTAGCATATTTTAAAGATTGGATTCGACTTGCACTTTACTTTTAAATTTGCTTTTGTGTGTATGATTCGTACACACACATGCATCGGTATACCTACATGAGAAAACAAAACATTAAAAGTAAAGTTGAGCTACTTTCTGAATGATTATTTGAGAAGCTTTTATAATTGTGTTTTGTTGCATTTACTCAAACTACAAAACAACTCCAAGAAGCCCTAATCTATTTTTGTCTTCAGGATCTGTAATGTTTGCAATTACACTTTCTTTAGCTATCAATCTTATGAATAAATATTTGTCGACGACATTCGCTGTGGTCTCAGAACGAGACAACCTTTGATAACTTTGTACAATGCTGGGCCCTTTCACGCTCAATTTTGATGGCTAAACTGAAATTGAGATTTACGTATGGAAACGGTATAGAAAATTATCACACGAATTATCCTAAAGCTTTATAAATTGAGCGTTTCGTGCTACCTCACATAAAGAATGAGTTGATTAATTGTCTATGAAAACCGAACGTGCTTTTCGTATTTCATAAAACTCGTTGGTGGTGGTGGTGGAATATGTGCATGTTTGCGCATGTAATAATAGCAAAGCTAGTTATTTACTAATATTTAGGTATTCCATATTTAAAATGTTAATTCCCATGTAACTGCGTTGTATTTATCTTGTAGATAATACACCTGTGCAAGTAAAACTGTAAGTCAGAGTCAGAAATGCTGTGGCGTTCCATTCTATTTTCACATTTGTCATAGGAAAGAAATGAAAAGCAAACTATGCTGTGGGAATTCTTTGAGCTACATGCTCACTTATATATTTACATTGCTATCACACAATCATCTGCACCCTAAACTCATGCGTTGACAAATTAGCAAAATAGACCCATAGCCAAGCCAAGTCTCAGATCCCTCATCTTCATCTGTCCCGTTCCTCTGCCATTTAAACAGGAATAATAATAAAACACTGTTGCTGGTTCAAATGCAGTCTTTATGCTTGTTAAGTGCCTCTCAGCAGTAATGGTTCCTCAGTTTCATTCAATATGACCATTTACTTTTTAAACAGCTGTAAATCAGATGGAATTTACATACACACAAATAATCCTACTCGTTCTGAGTGCTCTGAGTGCATATCCATCCAACAAAAAGAATCCTTCACGTTCACACAATGCAATAAAATAATATAGCAACGTATCTTAACCAAACCAATTTGTTTTACTGTCGTGTACGAAAATGAAGAAGCTCGTTGCAATAATGCTAAATGTAAGTATTCCATTCTTCAGATCTTTCATATTATTATCGTAGGTACCATAATGTGTAGATTAGATGTACAGGTAGTATATTGTATTGGTAGTTTGAAGAAGTAAATATATAGCAGGTATTGTAAGAACCTATATAGAGATTTAGATTAAGCTATGTTTGTTGTGTGTAGGTATTTATGTATGTGAAATGTATGTGTGTGCGTCTTTTGGGTTTGCAGTGCAGTCACATGCGGATTGCAGATCTTTGCTATAAAGTGTTATAAACACAAAAGACGGCATAGCAGCATGCATTAACAACTGTAACTGCAATCGAAAGGGATCCATCCATCCTTCTTCACGGTTACAAAGGCAAAATCAATGTTCTCATCTCATCTTGCAGATCCTCTCTCACTAAACTCACCTTCTTACCTTCTTAAAAACATATAAAAACTCCCATGTAGTCTTCGTAGACCTTTAGAACTACAAAGTCAGCTCTTCAGGAAATAAACATCTTCTACTCCTATTTATCATGTGCGTTTTTCAATGCTTTCGTATTCCATCCTTCATACTCATTCATAATATTATCATACAAAATTAAGTGAACTGCTCATTCTCGAGAATTTGTGAAAAGTGTCAGTGAATACAAATAGTGATTCTTTTACAAAGTTATTGTGGACATTCATCTGTTTAACGCGTTAATAGCACTCAATATACAGTTATTATTTACATATCATCGTACCTACTTACTAAAGTGATTTTTCCCCTGTCCAATGACATAATGAGAAGATTTGTGTTACTCACAATAGCTGGATTGATTTGTATTAGCACTGATATGAAGTCCCATGCAACTACAACAATTGGATGGGGTAAGATATTATTGGTTTTCATTCCTTAATAAATATATATAGTGTACTAGAGTAGGTACTTTAAAATCAATATGTCCCTTAGGCATTGAACAACCTTACACATAGCATGTCGTATCATATAGCTTGTTCAATGCCCCTTAGGTACTTGCAACGCAAGTACTGTGACAGCTATACTGCAGTACTTCGGAAATCCGATATTCAGATATTTTATTCAAGATCAATTAGCAATAATCTTCTTGTATCATATAGGAGTATAAGTGTATAATATCACGTGTCTGATTAAGGGAGACCAATACTTATTGTACTGAGATATTTTTGACACTTGAATAAATCACACATACCTATATACATAAGTACAAGCGATCAGTTGTTCCATTTTTCAGCTATAAGATAGTGTGCTGCTTGAAGTTACTTTTATCGAAAGTAACCTCCATTATTTGAGGAATAATGAGGAATTGATGTCTATGGAGAAATTGTATAATCGTTTCCAGGAATAACAGTTTATTATTGGTGCTTCTGTTTTAGCCACATCGTTTAATGAAGCAGTTTTTCCGACGACGGAGTCGTATGTTACATCGAATTCGTCGATAAAATTCAACAGACTGAATCGAGTCAAAGCAAAGTGGAGTGGAAATGACGTATGGGAGGCACAAGCCCGACATGCAAGCAACTACACTCTGAGGTAAACTGTCATCATAAAATAAGCATGCCTTACACTTTCAATGTTTGCATTTAAAAGGAATACTATTATACATTCAAATGAAATCAGATATATTCTTAAAATTCAAAGTGCATATTCGACAAGCTCGACAACACCTCCGAAGTATACTCAGCCTTCATATTCAACAACAAAGCATGGTAAAGGTTCAGCGCATTCTCATTACCATGTTAGCAAGCAAAAGCATCCTATACGACGAATCCCAGCAAAAGTGAAAAAGAGTGGTCACTTGCATCGGAGGACAAGACCTATCTCGAAAAAGAAAGGAAGTACATCCACAACAGCATCATCGACAACAACAACGAAAACGACGACACCAATGTCTTCAATGGCTCCTTCAACGACAACAATACCAAAAACATCAGCAATGCATCCAAAAGCGGCAATAAATCTAAAAGCAGCAATAAATGCAAAAGCGTCATCAATAAATCCCAAAACATCCACGACGACGACGACGACCACGACGAGTACATCTCCAACATCAACAATGACGACGACGACAACAACAACTGCTCGACCTGAACAAACAGGGAATTCTTACAAAGCCAACGGTTATGGACTTACAAATGTGAATGCCAAATCTAAAGGGACGATGGGTATGCCACTACCGTCTGCAAATAAACATAAAAGGAAGCCATTGCGGCCTGTGATAAAAATAACAGTAACGAACCGACCCAATAAAACTCCAATGACAACCTTATCAACCACAACAGCATTATCTTCATCTTCATCATCATCTTCAAAGCCAACAAAGACTGTTACTTATGCTACTAAAAGCACTCCGGCTCCAATTGTAAAATTACCTTCGCATTTGACAAAGAGACCCATTTTGCCTTCGAGAACTCCAAGCACACCAACCCCAGTTCATTTGTCGACCACAACTCAGAAGTATTACCCCAAGACGTCCAATACACTACTTTCCCTCATTTCCGCCTCGACAACTCCGGCTGTCACAATTCCAAATACTCCTTTTCTGTTCATGGAGGAGAACTCATTTCTCACTCGGCTTAGTATCAGTCTTTTCTACAGTTCTATTGCTATAGCCCCTGTCATCTTTTCGCTTTTCAGCGGATTGGCTGCCTCAAAAAGAAAAAGGAAAAAGAGAGAAGATCCTTCATTTTATAATTACTTGAATGCAACTGCTAATAATGGCAGCAATAGTAGTAGGGGTGGTGGTGCTGGGGGTGCAGATGAAGACGATGAAGATGATGAGACTCGATATAAAAGTTTGGCTCATTTCCCTAAATCTGTTGTTGAGAAATTGAAGGAAATTGAGAGCACTTTGCCCACAATGACGAATGCTCGTTGAGCTGACTTGCACTTTACACAATCAACAATCCATTCCATTATTTACTTATTGTTAGTCTGTGTTAATGTTAATGAGACGGAGTGCATATTTATTATAATGGGATTGTCTTTCGTGATTCATTACTTAGGTTTTTGTGTACACACTCTCTGCACATTATAATTACTTGTTATATACGGTTTAATTTATTGCTTCTTTGTTAACAATGCACAATTACTTTCACACAGATATTTTAAGTAGTAGTCAATGCAAATACTACAGCCTAATAATAATACAGTACCTACTAACTTGTCAAGCGCTTTAACTCATGTTATTTATAAGGAAGTAAATTTTTAACGAACAATAATTTTCAAAGCTGAGACAAATTACACAGCATTTGATTCAGCAGTCTTTGTAAAAACGATATTAACCATTACATTACATTGCAGATTTCACTGATTTCAGAGCCTTAGAATTACATGCCTATTTTCTTTTGTTACATACACTACTTTGCTAGTTGAATGTGTTTTGAGTGTTATTTATTATTATGAATTGTAGCAAATGATGTATTTATTATTAGCTTAGTTAGTTAGTAAAGCCTGTAAGTTATTTCATTAATGATGTTGTGAGAAGTTTGTTTGAGATTTTGTGTGTTTTGTATTTTACCTATGTATGCAGATGTTTTACCATTGTTATTGTTATGTATGTCTACCTTGTATATGTACGGTAATGCACGTGCACAAAACTGAGACAGAAATATTAAAATGTGAGCATAATAATGTGATAGAAGAAAAATGAGTGTTTTTGACTGTTAAAATGTCTAAGGTTTATTAATAGAATGGCACACCGCACGCATGACATAAATCATCGTTCTAATCCTTCCTGTTCATGTCGGATCGACTAAAAACTCGACGCATGTTTGAAATGCACTGTAAAAATCGGCACTGACAAAGAAAACACGCAGCTATACACTTATATACAACTTGTCCTAATTTTATCCATTTAAATGGGTGCAGCACGAATTTTGTATTGAATGCAAACACAATGGTATAAGGACTAGAATGAAATGAACAGATTCACGCATGAAGGATAAAAAGATTCTCAGGTAGGCATCTCTAATATATTTACCCATGGTGTTTCTAACGGCACTTGCACTTCAGATTTGACTGATCGTTAACTCCTTAGAGGCTTCATTTTATCATTATCCTATGCATCACACAGGATTAGACTTACTGATATCTCATTTTGCACCTACCTCAATGCAATACAAAACATTAACACATAATATTTTCTTTCAACCTTCTTCAAAGACCCACTACCAAGAAGTATTTCATTATTGTAGTTCATGCATACACATGATATCCAATATATATTAATAATGAGACTGACACTACTATTGAGGTGTCTTGTCTAGTTATATGTCTTACAGACACAACCACAAACCATTGGAAGATAAAAGACTTCACAGAAATAATGCTGGTTTATTGTTGATCTCAAAACATCTATGTATAACATTATAGTTATAGCAGTGTATTGTAAATAATTTAGGTATGCAGATAATACAGAGCTCAAGATTAATGAATAAATCTCATCCGCACGTATTGGTATCATGTTTCATGATTATGACTTTGTAACTCTGTCTAATAATGCTATATATGGAGACACATGACATGAATCATAGTCAATTGGGTCTCATTTTCTTAAACGAGGTGTGGTAAAGCAACCGTGTCAAATTAATACACAAATGAATTATCATTTTAATTAGTATTTTAAAGCAGATGACAAAGATTTTTGTGATAATTCAGCTTCAGCAAACACATAACTTTATTTAATGTACCTACACCTAAAGCATGTAATACTGGATAAATAAATGGAATGATTGGAATGTAATAATTTGTAGTATGTATCTGTAATGTACAGTATGGTATGTTGTATTAGGTGTATATAGTAAAGTAAATGAACAATTGGTATCACCGTAAAGAACTTTATTTGGCTTTGATTTGTTTACGAAAAGATTCAATTGCACAACATTACTCAAGTACGTAATTCAAGTGAAAATTTTGCAAATACATAGCAATATCAATGCAAAAAGATATTTTCAAGGGTAAGCTCGGATTTGTGAAAGAATAGTTTTATGCTCCTTTTCATTGGAGTATTGCTGTTTTATTAATTTGCTATTCAGACTTTCGTTTTAAGGGCAATGGTGACTGTTTTAAGCTCCAGATACTCCTTCAAAGCAACTTCGCCCCTATAAAATCATTGTTCAAATGAAATTAATGTGTCCAAATTAATCTCAGTTTAATTATTACATGTTTATAGTTTATATCTATAAAAACTTACAATTCTCGTCCTTGTCCAGATTGCTGTACAAATGAAACAAAGAAACACCAGAGATTAATAACAGATTTTACACAGCAACTAATTACGTGAGACACGAATAGACAAAAAGACAATTACCTTGAATCCTCCGAAGGGAGCGTTAGAAAAGACAGCATCGAAGCAGTTGACCCTTTAAAATTTCCAATTAATATTAGCTTCATATCTTCGTGTAGAAAATTGTCGTACTAATAGATTACAGAAATACTTACCAGACAGATCCAGCTTGAACAGACTGAGCGAACAAGAGAGCTTTATTAATATCGTTGGTAATGATGCCAGCAGCAAGTCCATAAGTTGTGGCATTAGCCCTTTGGATAGCTTCATTGATGTCAGTAAACTTGAAAATGGATTGAACTGGGCCGAAGATCTCTTCTTTGGCAATACGCATTTTGTCTTGTACATCGGCGAAAATTGTGGGCTGAATGTAGTAGCCTTTGTCTCCCCAGCGTTTACCTCCGGTGACAAGGGTCGCTCCTTCGGTCTTTCCAGATTCAATTAATCCTTGAATTTTCTTGAATTGTTCATCATCGATCTGAAGTTCAACAAATAAACAGATGAGACACAGATCTTTGAACATCTAGTTATAGATGTCATTGATCCTCTAGATTTAAAGTCCCACCTGAGGTCCTTGTTGGACTCCATCTTCAAAGGGATCTCCAACCTTTCTTGCTTCTGCTAATTCCTTAGCCCTCTTTACAAAAGCATCGTATATTCCAGCCTCAACGAAAGTTCGAGATCCAGCACAACAGTTTTGCCCGTGGTTGTTGAAAATGGCCCCATGAGCGATTTCTGCTGCTTCATTAACTGTCAATACATCATAATTGTTTTACCTTCATATTCATGTTTCACAATGTGTAGTAAATCTGGGTTGGCACATGTCATTGGCAAATGTATTGATTAAGCACGTATAATACTTACTGTCAGCATCGGCACAAATAATCAATGGGCTTTTGCCTCCGAGCTCTAAAGTGACTCGTTTCAGATTACTACTGGCAGCAGCTCCCATAATCAGTCTTCCAACCTTGAATGAGATTGAAATAATTATTGCAATGATAAAGGTGTGTAGTAATTGTCGTACTTTATACTTTGGGTAAAGTTACACACTTCAGTGGAGCCAGTAAAAGCCACTTTATCAATATCATTATGATTTGAAATGGCTGCTCCTGCGTTTGGTCCCAATCCAGGCACAATGTTAATAACACCAGCCGGAAATCCAGCTTCCTTAGCCAAAGATCCGAGATGAAGAGCAGTCAAAGGGGTCTGTTCAGCTATAAATAAAAAAATTGCCGTGAAATATTTTGGATTGCCGAATACATATCTTCATTCAGCCTTAATGCTTGTTCATTCATTATTACCTGGTTTCAAGACGATGGTGCAACCAGTAGCCAAAGCTGTAAACAAATCAATCAAATAATGGAATTAACGATAAATGCTATCTTGAATAACATGGTTATAATACCTATTGTAACTAAATCACAGGATTATTTATTATCCTGCACATTTTATACACATGGATAAAAAACCTTGCCCACGTTAGTATAAGATGAATACAAGTATGTAAAGAGAAATAAGCGGTCATAAAATTATAACCCTTTGTTACGTGCATAACAAAATATTGTTTGACAGGGGGGCATAGGCGGAGATGAACAATGGAAGTTCAATAAGTTGGGTTGAGGTTATGCGCTTGGCTAATAAGCACTAGTATTTTTGTACTAATTATCACTAAAGTGCTAGGTATATTATTTGTTAGCACTCTTTTGTGTTAAATTATAAAATGCGAATAAGCGGAGGATTTACCTGGCCCTAGTTTCCATGCAGCCATCAAGATTGGATAGTTCCATGGGATAATGGAGCCAACAACTCCAACGGGCTCTTTACGTGTGAAGGTCATGAAGTTTCCATCTGTAAATCATACGTACAGTTTGCATTTAATAAGTAATATTGAATACTTTAACTTGCAAAAATGTCTCATTTCTAATAAAACAGAAAAATCATACCAACGGGGATGGTATCTCCGTGAATTTTGTCTGTCCATCCGGCAAAATAACGCAAGCAATCGATTGCCATTCCAATGTCGAAGTCTGAGTCACCCACAGGCTTTCCATTGTCAAGAGACTCCAAAGCAGCCAATTCAGCTCTGTCTCTCTCGATTAAGTCAGCAAACTGGAATTAAACACAAAATAAATACATTAAATGACAACAGTTTGTAACTGTGAATCCTACAAAGTAGTAATTAAGATATATGCACAAAAGTTACTTTGTTGATGATCTTTCCTTTGACGGAAGGTTCAGTTGTTCTCCATGCTGATCCGGGAGTGAAAGCTTTGCGTGCAGCAGCAACAGCAAGATCAACATCAGCCTGTCAGAGTGTAAATTAAAATATATACCTAAATTAACTGTACTTAAAGGAAATAATATTCTCTCCGAAGATTGAAACGTTTATTTATGTGTAAAATGTTGTGTTAATAATTAATTGTAATACCATTTCTTTTCTATAGAATGAATGAACATACCTTATCAGCTGCAGCTACATCGACGATTTTCTCAGCAGTGGTTGGGTCCAAAGTTACAAAGGTCTTCTTGTCAACAGCGTCAACAAATTCATTGTTGATGAAGAGCTGGAAAAAAATATGCAAGTTTGTATTCCGAAAACGATACTACATGTAATACTATATGGTTGATTTGCCTTCATTCAATCAATAGTAACCAGAAAATAAATTACCTTAGTGAACTTCACTTGAGGTTTCTTTGCAGGTGCCATTATAGAAAAGTCGGAGGGTTGTAACAAATTTTACCGGGTATTTTCTGATGTGGGTAAAGTGGAATACTTTATGAGAGACAACACGACGACTACAACTGAACACGGCAACGGATGGCAGGCGAGTGAGAGAGATTCAAAGGATGTTCTTCAATACATAGAATTCTTTACATACATTTAAAATACATTTATAAATATCCAGAACATGAACATAGGTAGTCCACACTAAACAGCCTTGCATCAAAAGCATTCAAGACACTTGAGACTTGAGTGTTTCAGTGCGTGTACAAAATCTCCCCTTCACTATCTCTATGCGAAACAGAACAGAAACACCCTCATCACCGAACGGACATGTTAATCAGTTTAACACAGTTCGTTCATTCCTCCTTTAGGTATTACACCAAATGTCCCTGCTTTATGTACATACGTGTATTCTGTCACTATGCTCCAGTCTCCTTGACTTTTCAGTGTCAGTGTCATACAATGTTCACTAACTCTTGAATGAGACAGACACAAAGTTCTATGCACAAGTCCCTTGCAACTTAGTCATATAGTGCGTGTAAAAAGGAAGTATGCTGGTTGTTGAGAAAGATAACAAAATACCTCACATAAAATACATTTACCAGTCTACATCTCGCCCGACACTACAAATAAACTTTAACAAACTGCGAGTGAGTGCTTCCCTATATATACTTGACAATTATTGAGTCTGGTGGTGGCACCGGCATTTGGTTACAGTCAACACTAAATATTGTTGATTTTATACCTACAGAATGCCTATACCATATAAGACGGAATTTTACATTTGACATTAGCGTTAGTGTAGGTAGATGCAGATTTATAGGGGAGTAAACCGAGTTGGTTGAAGCAATAACAACTCTATGGATAGTATTGACTTTGACAGGGTAGCACTTAACAGTACAACATTAATCTTTTCACGAACAGAGAGTGAATGTATTTGCTTGAGCATGAATAAAACTGAAATATTTGCTTGTACTAAACATTTCCAGGCATCGAGATTTGGTGGCTATCAAAAAAACTGCGGGCCTAATAATCCAATTTTTGAAACATTTCTCGGGATGAAATTTTTGCCCGGGCTCTCACATACATATTTAGTTGCATAAACCTTTTCCTTTACAAACAATAGGAAAAGTCATAATATTATAATGTACCTACAGTAATATAATGTAATTTAAAAAGGAAATTCTTCTCTGAAAGTTTTCTAAAAAGATTAAGGAACAATTAAGGCAATGATGGTATAGGTAGGATCTCTGACAGTTAATAAGCTGTAATATGAAGAAGTAGCAATAAAAATAGTAAGTACATCAACTGCTTACAATTTTATTAACAAACTACATAAAAGTAGTTTACATGATTCATTTGCATTGTGATCAAGTTGAATAGCGCGAGCCCAAGCCTTATCGAGAGTTGGGTTAGGATTACCATATGCATGCATAATATGTCATGTATACGCAATGCTCGATTTGCACTTACATAGTGATTTCATTCATGTGTTCTTAAAAGTGATACTCTAAATACTCTTTCTTTAGAGAAATTCGATATTGCTGTTTCACTATGTAATTTCAATATAACATATAAATAACTGTGTTTGGATATCAGTAATAAAAGGATACTTTCATACAAAGCACTACTTTATTACTAGGTTATATAATAACTCTTGCTTTTTGTTCTCTTATCTTTTTACATGTACTTTTATATTTATTGCTTTGTAAAGAGCTTTATCTATGTATAAACCAAGGTCAACAAAATAAAACGTGAGTATCCGCAGCTTTTGTAGTGTGAGATATACATACATTTATAATGTCATACAGCTCAGTACATAGACGTATATTCCCCAGATTTTTCTTTATGATGTAAAAAGCATGTATAGAATACTACTACTTACAATTACACTAGTCAATTCTGAAATTACCAAAAATATATGCATTATTGAAAATCTCATTTACTTTTTCAATAGACATTTTTGTTGAAGTAGGTTAGGTAGGTAACAGAGTTATGCTACATGAAGATCTACTTTCCATTATAAACTATTCCTAGTGCTAAAATTAAGATTCTTGGATTTTCTGCACTTTTTTCATTCTGAGAAAATAAAGAATGTACTCTGCAAACTTTATAGTTTTATGGCATTATTACCTATACAAGGTCGACGAGATTGTCATACTAACATCAATCTAACATTAAGTAATAAAAGTGCGTAAGAGTAAGAAAAAACTGAAGTCAGATCTTAGCCACGGTCAATATCAATGTCGTTTTATCTCTTCGTACACCATAAAAGCTATTTAAAGAAAATTTTGTTTATTTTTTCATTGCTTCCAGCCATCTGTCTGTCATACAACTTGAAGCTACCAGATTTTATGTCAAAGGGAGGCTTAAAACAAGCCGGAAGACGAGGGATGATGGTTAGATCCCCTTCAAACTGAATAACTCAGCGGATGACAGTCGGTTAGGATTAGGAATGAGATAGAGTAGACTTGAGTTATAATAAGAATTTCACGGAAGCACGGACCACAAAATATATGTAGGTACACTGTAAACCGTAAAGCATCATATGCTCACTTATACAGCATTGGAGGTGACTCTCAGGTGGAACATC
>JAQFYB010003601.1:0-18878 GCA_034694085.1 Pogonognathellus longicornis | reverse complement strand
AGTTGTGTACACTCTGTACACTCAAAATTACTTCGACTTTATCTTATTTTGCTAAAGTCGAAAAAGTTGAAAAAGTAGAAGTTGTGAATATTGAGTGAGCCTAATGTGTTTCATACAGTTCGAAAATGTAGTAAAAGAACATGAAGTGCAACACCGTGAGACCTACGAAGCCAATGAATTTTGACACCGGGTCCAAACCAACTCTCTTAACAACCACACGAAAGAATTCAATACTCTTGCTCACAATATTGCTACTACTATTATACTACGAGAAAAGCTGTGGAGTTGCATTTGTACTACATGTGGAATTTCCTAACTCTGTGTCTTAAGATTGTACATACATAGTGCAGCTTGTGCAAAGTAGGTACTTTGTTATGTACATACTAACATAACACAACAACATAGCATCACAATATATTTGTAGGAGTATATTTGTAAGTAGTGGTAGTTGAATTTCATCTCACACTCTGAATGCTTGTTGTTAGTAGTAGTTACTACTTGTAGTAATATACCATAGCAAAAGAGAATTCTCATGCATTGCTGGCCACTTCACTTATTCTTGAGCCAAGTCGCTCCAATACTCCACGACTACATACAACACAAAATACAACAGCATCTTTCTTAACTAAACTGAAATCTTGAGAACTAACCTATCCTTCCTTGTATAGGCATCCAGTCACAGTTACTAGTATTCACAAAACTAACGATAAGTGATATATACCTAGTTAGATTTATTAGGAAATGGAGGCTTGTGCTTATATTATATAGCACGTATTAGTTACAGCAACTGTGATGTGTACCTATACTGTACAATACCTACTCACATAAAATTCTATTAAGCTACCTAAGCCGCGTTAACGTTACGTTACGCTACGCAGCTGTTTTCGGTTTCCTTTTTCTCTATCTCATCTTGTCCGGGTGGAATTTGAGTCTTTGGAAAGATCTCATACTAACTTGCCCAGCTTCACTGTGTAATATTAGCAGCAGCAAGTAGCGCTATAATATCTACGGAAAATCCATTTCAATGTATAGCTGTATGTGCTTCTTTCCCATATATTTTAAAGTGCTCTTTTACAACACAAATAAAATGAAATAAGCACTCAATGTAACTAACACACAGTCCCAACAGTTTTGGAGGGATAAATGTTAGATTTACATCTAAATAAATTATTGCTAAATTTTACACTTCTTTCATTCAAAACATACAACTACATTTACTTGTTAAAAATTAGTATATTTGCATAAAAAATAATCGTGTGTCAGAAAACTTGGATTTGTTACGTACCAAAATATTATTATTTAGTATTACTTTACAGTTTCACTAATAAAGATTTGTCGAATATTTTGTTATTTCCTTTGGTTACAAAATACTATAGGAAATGGGACTGGAAAATAAAATTCTCACTGACGAATATTCACATAGTTGAATGAAATGTGTCTGAGTGATTCACTGCGTCCACTACAAACCTAAAGAACTGAGAAAAACGGAGAATGACACAGAAACATAGTTGATGATGAAACACAAGAGGAGGAACACTAAAAATAGTATGTGGACATAACGAAGGTAAGGTTAGGTTTGCAGGAGAGCTATTACTGTAGTCCTCGTTGGTAAGACTTGACACGAACTAAACGGAACGGATCTCCACTTGTACGACTCTCCCCTCTGGAAAATACGAATGGTAGAGTAAGTAACGAGGAGCTCCACCACACCGGGAGGAAGAATGAGCGGGTCCAACTTATGTAACACTTATGCATGTATGTACAATGCGTGTAATGTACCTATAGTATACCTATTATGTGTGTAGTGTGTGTACGTACTACATGAATTCTATTTCTGTGTCATGTTCTACGTAGTCATACACCTAGTTTAATACCTACCCTTTTCCCTTGCCCTTGCCTGCCTTGGTTTAGATTGGCTTGAGGTTGGGTTTGAGTTGACGACGACGATTACATCAAAATCGACGACTCAACTGCTCTACATTTTCCTCCACGTAGTAGTACTTATGTAGAAGAACTAATATTGCTATATCTGTACACAATAATGCAATCCACTTACTAATTCTCACCTGTCTTGTCATTTTCCCCCTTCGAATAAACAGAATTGATCTTCCCGTCCCACCGGCATCAACAATACCAATACTTACACCGCAAAGTCTACAATACCTGAACTGAGAATTAAATTCCTTTAGTTTATACACGATTTGTATGTATGTATTTATAGGTATTTATATAAAGTTTGCCAATTACAAAATTACAACCCTTTCTGTATTACTTGATTACACAGCAATCAAATTACAGACACAAACACCTCTGTTTATTTCCCTTGTTGTGGATTTCTGCCAAAAACTTTGAAAGACAGAGACAGACAGACACAGGAAGGACACTTTCACTTTCAAGTTGTCGAAAGCTTTCTGATACAACAAAAACGTGTGACTAAACTGGTAAAAAGCTTATTCATCTGTATTTATATTCGTGGAAGGATTCAATGAAGAAAGAAAATCTACACTACATGCACTACAGCCAGAGTTTTACAGTTACATGCCAACATTTGTTACATACTTACGAGAGAACGTATATAAAGAGTAGGAGAGACAGACAATCCTTAGTTTATATAGACAGGAGGCTTAGTTGAGTAACTTGTACGCATGAAAGACAGGTCATCCTCGTTTCCTATCGGCAATAAATGATGACTGTGCGTGTTTTACCATTACTCCACACTACACTCTCACTAGTCTAAAATAACACACGGAGCAGTCAAGCGAGATTAGTAGTCTCGAACGACCAGAGCAATAGCAATATACCTACTACTACACTTTTACACTCTATGCATTCTACATTAGCAGTGTATACATATGTACATACATACATACCTACCCATAACACAATACAAATATAAAACTTCATATAAATTTAAGTAGTAGCAAAATACATAGCTACTAAAACAAGCATTATTATTATATCTTTGAAAATAGAAGCTCTAAATGTAAGTCTATATAAATACACACACACGTAACATTAGTTTAGTGCATACTACACACATTATCATGATGCTTATAATATAATACTAATAGCAGTCGTATTTCTTTTAACTACATACTACCCAGTCACAAGCAGACAGAATTGTGTAGTGCTGTAGCTGTAGTAGGTAGTAGGAGCTCAGAATGAGTACACGAACAAAACTCCACAGTTCAAGTACTTACTAGTATTTCTACTACGTAGAAGTTTTCGGTGCGTTGTTACGTGTCATGCAATGTGCTCTCTTTCTCTCTCTGTCTCTCTTGTTATAATGTGAATGTGTTCAGTTTTCCAAAAACGACTTATAGTATAGTAGCTACTAGTTACCCAACTCCAACTCTGGTCGTCGTTTCGTTGCTTGCCTCTGTTCCTGAGAGTGAGACGAGCAAACGAAACTTCCTACTGACAACACAACCAGAAGCCATCGAGTTTAAGCATCGACAAAGCAAGGCAAGGCAAAGCAAGCAAGCAAATGCGAGTAGTCCTCTGCGAGTTTAGGATACGCGATAGAAGTTGAGAAGGACCCGAAATCGGGATTTAGTATGACTCACACAACACCATTTCGCGTTCACGCCACATTCATGCCATCCTATAGCATAGTCAATACTTTACTACCACCATACCACTACCTTACTACTTACAAACACACACACATACAAACTCTCTCGTACTCTACTATTCTCCTCACTCCTACACATGCAACTACACTTTGCTTTACTTTTACTACTACTACTATTACTCCTACTACGACCATACGTACAAACGACGAGCATTTCACTCACTCTGTGTATCTCTATGTACTTGTATACTCTTCTGTTCTGCATTACTCTTTGTTACAGCATTGCTCCTTCTCCAAGCAACAAGACTTTCTACAAAGATATTATTCTCTTCACTCTCGTCCTTCTATTTCTATCCTATCTGTGTGTAGTGTGTACTGTGTAGTATGTATACTTAACAGTAGTGTGTTGTTCATAGTTTTCTCTCTCTCTCTGGTCCTTTTCTCTCTGTCTCTCTTTTCTTGTGAGAGAGTGAGTCTCACAAGCTAACCAAAAGGAAAACTGCTCTGATCTGCTAATACCAAAGCAAGACAGAGAAAATATAAGACTACTCTCTATGTAGTAATACAATGCTGTCCTATTCCATAATGCCAAGTGAGAGATATCTTCTGGTAGTATCTGTGCTACATACATGTAGTATATGTATGCTAAGAATAAAGCCAAGAGAAAAAGTGTCTATGTAGAACGGAGGAAACTTAGCTCACAGGTCTAGAGACTACGGTTGTGGAAAGCAAAGAAGAATCATTCATCCGTATACACAGGAGGAAGACGAGCCAGGAACGAATGTATGGTTGTACTAATACTTTTCCATGAGATTCTTCTTCTTCTTAGTCGACTACTCTCTTTCACTCGTTTCTCTCTCTCTCTCTCTAGTCTCTACCCATTCCCATTCACCTTCCATATATATTGTAGAAATAGAATAAAGTACGTAATAGTAGTGTCTGTGTTGTAGTCAAGTCTTTATGAATCCTTCTTATATTATTATATACATAAAATGAGCGAGTTAGAGAGACTGGAGATACTTACACAGCATTTAGGTACACTCTCATAGTGCTCTTTTGCTCCCACTCACACATACACACACATAATATATATTAACGAAAGATGAGAATCTTTCTGCTAAAGTCGAGCAGCATAACGTATCTGGAGATCTGCTCTGCGGAGAAGAAAGAGACAGACAGACAAAGCAAAGCAGGCTGGAGAGCCAAACTCTCGTTGTACAACACACAGCATATTATCAGCCCAACCAACACACTAAAGAACCAAACCGACTAAAAAGCGAAACTCCGATCCGATTCTCTTTCTCTATACTCTTCTCTCTCTCTCTCTCGCTTGCTTTCCTTACTCGTAGAAACTTAGTTTGGCTTTTAGTTTATAAGTTCACTTTCCTTCAATTCCACTTCGGTTGCCAGTCAGTCACTAAATTCCAACTCACGGGAAAATTCACATCCTCCATACATCAAACAGATATCTATCTACCTAAAACTTCTTGTGTTGTAATTTTATAAGTAATCTGTAGTGTACTAAAGAAGAATGTATTGTACCTACATTATATCTATACAAACATCTTATCATAGAGCTACTACAGCCAATAATGTTCCAGCTAAATCCACACTAGCCATTACAAATATATATAGTGATACTTTGATCAAACCATTGTTGCACAAACATGCCGGGCTGTGATTCATGGACGATATCTATCTACAAACAACTTTATCAACTCATTTTACCAAAATGAGTAAAACCTTTAACAAGTTTTGTTTCCAACGCGGACAACAAGCTATGAATCAAAACAACGAACCGTGTTATGGATGCCGGGACGATATTCTACCAAAATTAATGCATTACAACCTAATACTCTGTTACATTTAAAAAATTCATGATTGTTTGAAAATTAACTTAGAATTGTTTAAAACAACAAAAAAGTCATAACAGTATGGTCAGTTTCTGTTCTAAGATTAGTAGACAGCAATTTGTTTTAGTATACATTTTACAGCAAATTTGACTAAAATTTTGACTTATTTTATATGTACAAATATTGGAGATACGGTTGAGAACATAAAACTCCTTAATTTAAAGTATAGAATTCTCCTGTTGTGTTCAATATTGGGCAATTTTACCCTAAACATGAACAGGGACCCTAATAGCCTATAGCTATGGAAGAAGCTAATGTGATTACATTTCATTATTAACGTTTTCCATGACCTACAACTATGTAGTAAGTTTCCATATATATTCATTTTACTCCTTTTGCATGTGCTAGTCCAACTGTGCAAGTTAATTATGTTGTAAGTAGTAGCACATGGAAGTCAGAAGTAAGGCAGTACTGTCAAATTATAGGTTTGTCACAGCATGTATATGTTTCATTTGAGATTTGAGATTTGAATCCAATCCAAAGTCAATTCAAGTCAGTAGCCAAACTATATACAGTAAGCGAGGTAAAGCTACTAAATCGAACTAAGGAGAAGTTGTAAAGAAAAGGAATTAAAGTTAACTAAAGGTAGCATACAAAGTGCAGCGATAAGTACTGGAATTGATTCTTGGTAGATTTTTTCGTACTTCTATTCCTGCGACATTCAATACATACTTACTGCATACAAACTATCACTCGTTTACCTATACTATACTGTACCTAGTAACTTAGTACTATTAACTGGAAGTAAAAACTCTCTTTGGGTTTTTTGAGTACCTTTACTACTACTATTGCAAAACACTTCCCAGTCTTCCCTTGAACGTGTATTATATTTGTAACATATAAGGAAACAGCTCAGTGTGCTGGTTTTTGATATAAAGCTTCCACATACACACACACAGCTACAAATACTTTTACTATCTACTAAAGTGAAACGGGAGAGTCAGAGTCAGAAGTCAAGTAAAGACTCTGAGAAAGAAAGTCGACTTTTGGTTTCGGTTGTAAGAGTGGGTCGGGTGTGGAGCGGAATTGACTAGAGAGTTTTTTGCTTTCTTTCTTTGATACAAAAATATAAGATAGAGCCATAATATATTACTTAGTAGATTCTATACAAAAGAACAAAAACGAACTGTACAAGCTCTCTGCCTGTACCACCACTTCTAGTACCAACTCTACCAACCAAACCAACATCGTCTAGAAAAGCAGGACAGGCAAAGAAAAACGTGAAACATATCTCTGACATGGATAAGCTTAGTGAAAAAGAAGAGAAGGAAAGTTTAGTGAATTCCAGTCTAACTCCAGCCAAAGCAAGTCAACTCAAGTCTATGCTCCTGGTGTCTACACAAGAAAAGCCAAGACCAACCCAACCACACCAAGTCAAGTCAAGACACTCACTCCAGTCCAACTGTGTGCAGTCAAGTCGAGTCAAGTCAAGTCAGTCCACTTCAGCTCTACTTCTATGTACTTCTCATACATACTATACAGTCCTAGACACATACACACACTGCCAGACCAGAAGATACCCAAATATATTACCTTCACATTTCCTACTACTACTATTTCTACAACTCTAGCTCCTTCTGCTATTACTCTCTACCCTACTTACTTTACTCGAGTTCTTCGCCAACAGCTTACATACTACCTACCAACTCCAGTTTAGCATAGCAACGAAAGTAGAGCTAAGTTACGCTACGTTAGTTTGCACTATAACTTACCTAATGCATTCCTACCAATAATAATCCTTCCCTCTTTTCCATCTTTACAACAAAACCATCCACACAGACATACGCAAGAACATCCACTACAGATATTATATTCTTCCAACGCATTTTACTCTGTAAGTTCTGTATAGTTCACTTCTTCAGTTTGTATAAAAATGATCATGCACTAAAATACTCTATGGGGAGATCAATTTTCATACACGAAATATTAATACAGCCAAAGTATGCGCTCCTTCCTATACACAATAAGTTTACAAAAGTAAACCTTAACGATTACTTACATATTAGGTTGTTACAGAATAATAGGAAACACCTACCTATACAGGTATATATACTTTCTATTTGTTTGATACACTAACATCAAACTGTCTTGTATGTACGTGACAGTATATTTAGGTAGGTACAGGTAGCTAAGTATTATACTTACAAAAAATTCTTAAAATTGCCTTTAAGATACAAGATACTAACAATATGTACAATGGAAGATACTAGAAATCATAATAGTATCTACTGTAGGTATATGGATATGACTTCATACATACAAGGACACGCTTAGTGCTCCAGCATGTCATATTTTTACACTTAGAGAATGCAAGTCGCATAAGAATGTATGTAGCGAAGTGTAATCCTTATTTCTGTAAAAGAGGATGTGTAGAAAAACGGAGAAAAGTGTAGAATAATGCTATGGTGGAATTGAGGACGAAAACGACACGCTCTCAAATTCTTGGTAATGTGAAGTTAAACTTGAATACTACTAGCCCAAACTGAAACTCCCAAGGTATACTGCAACATGCCTCTCTCTCTCTCTTTCCTTTAGTCTGTGTGCATCTGAGGAAAGAACAGGAAAGCAACTCAAGTCTATCAAGTCAAAGAAAGTGAAGCCAGTAGTCGCGAATGCTTTCTCGTGACTTGAACAACGGCACGACGACTATCCTCACATCATAAGTACGAGCAACTAACTATAATATCTCTCTGTGGAAGAAAGAAAGTTGCGGTGAAAGGAAATTTAGCTCAGCTCAAACTACTTCTAAAATGTAGACCTCTATATAATAATACATAGTAGAATGGTAATGGTAGCGTAGCAGTAGTAGCATTGTACTTTATAACACTAAATGTATATCTCGCCAATCCACATGAACATACAAACACACATACCCATCACCATCACAGTTTACCTTGGTAATGTAGTGGAAGCCTGCTAGGAGCGGTCGTAGTCTTAGTAGTCATGTCTACTTATCCTCTAGATACAAATACGTATAAAGTAATGTAACTGCTTTTACTGAGTGAATGTAATGCAACCGAATGTCTTTAATGTTTACAGTAATATAGAAAAGGGATAGAAAGAAAGGCTCTCTCCCACGTACCACATACTTCCATGCCAACCCAGCACTTTTCTCTTCAGTTTTAAGTCCTGGGACATATTGGTCTGTCTATATGTGCCCCTTAAGCTATATCATATCCTACTTACATTCTATGTACATACGTATGTACCATTATCAACTATACATACATATCGTATACTCTGTCGAAGCTTTTTAAATTGTCTGTCTGTCTGCCTCAGTGCTCTGGTTCCTTTCTTACAAATACCTACCAACTACCAAAGCAAGCTACTACTACTAGTATATACCTAGTACTTAAATAGTACTAGTAGTGCTACACTCGAAAAGAATATTGACTTGACTTGGCTTGCTTTGCCTTTACATGACTTTGAGTCGAATTGGCTTGACTAGAATAGAATGAAATGGAATTGAAGACACTCTGGTCGAAGCGAGTCAACTACACTTTAGCAAGTAGAGAGGCACAGTGTGAGTGTATAGCATAGTCAAAAAGTCTTGACAATCCAATCCAGTCTGTAATAGTAATCCAAGGCAAACTCTAGTAGTAGCAGTACATAGTGCTTTGGTATGGTCGTCCAAGAAAAGTAAAAAAAGACCGTAAGGAGATAGAGAAGGCTAAATTCAAGTGAAATAGTACACATTCAGGAAAAGCAAGTAGTAAGGCAAAGCAAGACAAGACAAGGGCAGCACAAAAACGAACCCGTATACGAAAAGGATGTATGTATGTATGCATGTATGTAGTAATGTAATGTACACACATACATACACATGCAGAACTCACATATCACCTCAGCAAGTCAGATGGCTTCTCGTTGTTGAGTTTGGAGCCAACATGAACATTGAGCATATAATATAGCGTAGATCTGTTGTAAGTAGAAATAGAATGGGAAAAGCATCCAATTGCCATTGCATTGGATCACATGCCATGCCATCCTTTTGGTTCGCTCGTTCCTGCCGTGCCATTGCCATCGTATTGTATTACATCTGATTCAATGTGAATGCGAGACTACTTCTACTACTACTACAAGAGTAACAGAGAGAGACAGAGAGAGAAAGAACCGAATTCTCACATCCAATTTTTTATCTGCCATCCTCTTTTCTTTCTATCTGTCTTTCTTCCTCTTTCCTTTTTTCCTCGCTCGCCTCATGTTCAACTAATGTATGTATCGTTCGTGGTATACACACGGATGGTTTGCTATGGAAAAGATATACCTTTGAAATATACATAACTGGATATGTGGAGCCGAGTTGCTTTGCTGCTGGCATGCACATTTATACAAATACATATATAAAAGCATGCACTAAATACCTAGTGTTAGTATGTAAGTAGAAGACATGGTAAAACGTAAAAGTGATGGTGGTGGCTGCATTGCATGTAAAGAGTAGGCTATAAGCACTCACTGCTGTACTACTCTGTCTGATGGTGAGTTGCCTTGTCATTTCTTTTTGTTCCTTTATTCTTCTTTCGTTTTCCTTCTCCATGTTTTCTGTGTGTCTGTCTAAATAACTGTGTCTTGCGACTCTCCAGTTTTCTTTTCCTTTAACTCTTTACTCTATCCTCTCTCATTCACACGGAATACGAGCTCGCAAGTATTAAGGAGCATTTATAGATTCTTATAAAAATATACATAGCGTAAAGTGCTATGCATGGCAGAATAGTTTTTGTAAAATGAGAATCGAGTGAAAGCAATAATATGATCGCACAGTGATGAGATGATCTGCTGATGTTCCTCTTTGTTCTTTGTTTGAAATTACATAATGTACTTTCGAAGAAACACATTCAAAACAAAGTCATCCATTGCACATCTTTATTTCATTTCACTAGTTATTTTACTTGGCACTTGCTAGTCCTTTATGTTCATCATACAATGCACACATCATGATTTAAGATAATGTATTTTCCATTAGAATCCATGCTTATGAAAGAATGAGAAACTTTTACAAAGATATTATAGATATTGAGATTTCTACATACCTAGGTAGGTTGCTATACAAATATTGTACTGTATGTAACACATTCTATAATACAATTCTTTTTATTACAAGTCAAGGATACAGTGTTTCACCATGTACATACAGTTGCTGGATAGCTATAAACCTTTATGCTTCAAGTCAAGGTGTTTCTGGTGCGATGGTGCTATTTTAAAAATAACAATCATTTTGTATTATTATGTGTGCCACTATCTGCGCTACCTATTCTTGTAATATACCTATGTACTTGTATTGTATCTTAAGACTTTACTTTACTTTCCTCTCAAATCTATTACTTGTATCCAATAAACTACAAAGCAGTCGTTTCCTTTTTATTACTTGTGCTCTCCACAGGGAACGCTGTTTTCTCAATGGTGTCATGTTTCACACATACTGCAGAATACAGTTGAAAAGATGTTTCATTTTCATGTCATAAAGTCGTACAGGTACTCCCGATGAACGGTGATATGATGTAGTAGATAATTTATAAAAGTGCTTTCAATTTCTTGAAAATGTCAATGCCAATAGCTTTGTTCTCAATAAACCAAAATTCGTTTGATATGAAAAATAATAGATTATCCAATTGTAAGTACAGTAAGTAGGTTTGTAATACGCAATAAATATAAGCATCTTCATTCTAAATAAATAAATAATTGAGTTTACAATTATTAATGCACATACTGAAGAATTTTAGAGCACATTTTATTCCATATATTTAATACACTGCAGCCGGTATATCTAAAAAAATCCTACTTTACTGTTTCTGTAAGTACCTACATATACGTGGATTTAAAATGATCTGAATATTACACGGTTGAAAAGGCTGGATTATGGACAAGACGTGAATGCATATAATTCATCCCTTCTATTAGGAAATAACTTTAGAGCGAGTTGAGTCGTAAGAACTTAAACGAGACAAGACCAGGTCTGAGACTGAAAATCTGGACCTAGGTAAGTTAAATCACAATGAATAAAACACAACTCTCGCTTTCTGACAGACTTTTAACCACACACGTATACTTGTGTATACCACACACTTATATTACACATAAGTATACGTAGTCTTAAGTACTTATATACTGTGGGAGTATTACGAGTAGCACATAGCTGGATGCCTCCTTATTATCCAAACTGAGGAGATATCCAGATAATAAGACTGTAATAGTTATGTGGCAGGAGAGGCATAGGAATAGCAGTAGTAATACCATAACAAAGTTAATAGTGGAGTTTCTGTATGAACCAGAAACAGGTTCACCTTCACTTTCCATTTCAAGAACTACATTTCGTTTTCATCCGGGCTCATCCTCAATTTACTTTCAGCTTCACTTTAACTACACATATAAGGAAGATTAGAGTGTTGGATATTTCATAAGTCTATAAAACGAAAGTGGTTAGCTTCTCCAACTCTTTTCCTCCTGACCTAACATTAGCTCCATTGGATTGTATTCAGTGTTGCAGGTAACTATATACTAAGTTGGTGCAAGTGTTGGTGGACTTACACTGTGAGATGTGTAATAAAGGTAAGTATAAATAGGAGCCCGTAACTGCTATTTGTACCATAAATATAAATATCCCAACCCTGCCCTTGGGTCACATCTTACAACGTAAACTACATTTCACATAAGATTGCCCATTCTCATTGTGCTGTGGTATGTTCACTTCAGTTCACTACAAAAAACTTTTAACTGTAAGTGTTATTGCTTCTTCAAAATTTTGTCTTTCATGATCTCCACATGCAGAAAAAGGAAATAGACAACGACCTAACAATAACTTTACAGAAATAAAGAATGAAATGGATTTTTTTTAAATATTCGACTTTTTGGAATGTATTTTTATTTTATTTTATCTAAAACTTGCTACACTACAGTGCGATTTGAAATAATCCGTCGTAGAAACAAATCCGTCAAATACTTTTTACCTAATTATTTCTGATGATTATTAACATTGCTAATATTGTAGGTCTCTTTAGGGAAATTCTTTCTAAATCGCTAAATAATTCATTGGTGATTGATAAAGGAGGGCGAAGAAACAGTTGTCTCTGGATTTCATTGAAAAAAATCTAATGCATCACAGGATGCAAAGCTTAAGATTTATTTTTACATCTTTAGACCGTGGGTCTAAAAAATCATAACTCAACTTCAACCATAAATGTACTGTGAGATCAATTTTTCATGTAAGTTGATGAAGAGAAATGAAGTTTCACTCAGTTCAAGATCAACTCAAACCCTTTTACACACAAGTCACCTTAAACCATAGTAAACTAAACAAGCTAAAATTCTCTTTCCCTATCTGTATATAGCCCGTACACAAGTTATTAACACCACGCTCATGTACCATGGCTATGTATATTCATAAATCTGACATCTTAGATACATTTATTAGTAGTGGGTTTAAGTAGGAATAGATTAATATTGTTGATACTGAATAGTATGCCTATAAATTTTCATTGGTTGGTCGCACCCTTGCATGATATGTATAATTTAGAAATAATAAATCTCTACCGATGTTACAAAAGCAATCAAACACATTTTTGTGTGAACTGAATAGTAATAAAAAAAATGTCATTCAGTGAGCTCTGTAGAAAAAATATGAAGAATCTTACATGTATTTAATATCAGAGTAATATAGCGATACCGGAAAAGATGATAACTTAAGAGATTCAACCTCCTGGGTAGCAATATGCGGCAGAAAATGAAAAGAATTTACATGCAAAGAATGCATATAGTAGTCCATATATATTATTAATCCCTTACAAGCAAATTCACTACAGCATAATACAATGATTAGAGAGATGCTCGATTTGAAATTTTCCACATACTATAAAAATGGTAATTAATATACAAACATGAAACTTTGGGACTATTAACCTCTACGGTAAAGGAATCACAGAAAGTGTGTACAGTGTAAAATTCGCAGTTCACATATTTACCAATGAATTCAATTATTCATATTCCTTTAAAAATGTATAATTACAGTCTACAATTTTTAAGTAAAAACGTTGAAAAAAATTGAAGTTTACAACGTTGGAGGGTTTGACTGTTTGTTCAAATTGTAAGTAAAATTATAATGATTGAACATTATTATTATGGTAGGTCAAGTGGTTAAGTCGGAAAGATAATAAAGTATATATTATGTAAATAAATAAAGTGCTAATTATTATTCTTGAAACGTACAAAGTACTGTAAGATCATAACTGATAACATCCTTCCTCCTTATAATAGTAGATCTAAAGCACAAATATTCAATTACGAAAAGCAATTATAGGTACATGTTGCGTAAAAATCTTTGCAAAATCCAAGCAAGCTATACGCATTGTAATTACATCAAGATCATTTTCAATGAACATTTCCAAGACAAATAAGATAATAAATCACTTCACTTCTTCTTGGCGAAACAAATCCTTAACTTATGCGGTTGCATTGCACTACTAATATTTTTTTATCCATTTCAGCCGACCACAAGCAGTTAAACTCAACTAGTACTAACTAATCAAACATTCTCAGCACGAATACTCAGCACCACATTAAAATCGAGAAACTAGCATTTACAGCAGACTTGTAGACGTTCAAATTACTTAACCCCACGCCCATTCAATTACATTTACAATCCCTATTTTCACATAAATTCTTTCCCATTCAATTCCATACAATTAAAATAGAACATAATCTCCCACATCTCTGTAGACGTACACTACATGCATGATTACAATCATAATACAAGTTAATACACGATAACAAATTCTTCTTGAACTTGAAACTTGATGTATAACTTCTTACAGGTACTCCACGGTCAAAGTTAGGTAATAAAATGAATAAAAACGTGTGCAAATTTCTGCCTACATTTAATTTCATGGTACAGTTCCTTCTCTAAAAAAATGAAATAGTGCTATGAATTTCTAACATTCAGTTGCTTCGTGTTAAGATCTATATAGCATCTTTATGACTCATTAAAACATACTCACACTACACTTATACCTGACCAGACGACATTGCAATAATATGTAAATTGTTTCTGGAATGCTCATGAGCTCATGTACACAAACAAGGACAATTTACTACATGTAACATATTATACAACATGTACTATTGTTGATTGCATAATAAAATATTATGAATTGCTAAATATTATTACACATAAAAAGATCCTACACAAAATCGTCTACCTATGTAGTACCTTTAGATGTACCTTAATATTTGAAAATTATACTCTAAATGTCTTAGCTACATTAGTAAGTCCAATTCGTAAGTTATTCTAGTATGTGTTTTTACACTTTAGTAGTACACTAAAATTATTTAGGTACTGAGCAAATGTAATTGTGTGAGGTTCACATCCTTACGCGTAGAACATTGTGCGCGGCATGTCGTTCACATCACAAAAGCCAACTAAACAGATGCAACAGGAGATAAGCGAACAAAATAGCCATAAAAAATACAAGTTAGCCCAGCTCAGCCCAACAAGTAAAGCCAAAGCCATATAATAATATTTATATGTGCATTTTCACCTAAACTAATATACTACAACGCAAGAAAGAACACGACATGATAGGCACAGCCCAACAAATCTATTGCAGTACATTCTATACACTTAGTAGTATTTATGAAGACAACGCTAATACCTTAGTAAAGTAAAGACTGAGAAATGTTGGAGCGTAATGTATCCGTCCACCTTGTACCAGTGTTGTGCTTTTACAAAAGATAAACTATATAGCTATATACACGTTCGGACGATAAGTAAGGTGATACTGGACGAGAGAACAACCCAAGCTAATCATTTTGACGAAGATGAAGCATCTTCCTTTACCATTTCAGTTTCACTTAGTCAGTCATGGCCAAGGTCTAGACTTTTCTTATACTATTACTAATACAACCAACACTATACAGCACACAAAACAAAGTCCGGTCTATAAATTCCAGTCCCGAATCTAAAGGAATATATTATTACTGCTCTTCTGCTACAAAACAACTAGTAACAATAATGCACTGTAGCAATAGTACAATGTATACGCGGCTAGTACACTTGTCTGTACAGTGTTATTGCACTCTATTACATTTACAACATTGCATCTCATTGCTAAGCAGTGCAGTGCGTGGCTACAATTTATTTTACTAGTTGTATAAATATATTTCATGCCTTAAGGTAATAATGGTTAACCTAGTCTCTGCTTATGGCTTTACTAGTACATACATATACCTAGTACATGGACTATTATAGTCAAGAAGGCGAAACAAGTTCAAATAGTAATGTACTGTATACATAAATAGTTAAAGATGTATGTGAGAATGTTATAGATATACGTTTATCTGGTATAAGTTTCCAACTTGATTTCTTAAGGGTCTTTCATCTCAGGTGGGCAAAAGTGATGATAAAACAGCCAGATCACGAGAAAATGCATTGCTTCCACAATGAAACACAATGCTAAAGTACAATAGGGTCGTAAGTGACTTGATAAGGTATACATACTGTAAGTAACTATGCTAAGAACCCACCAAAAAGGATTCAAACAGCATTATAACCAATAGTACTAACGACTGGAGAAGAGAATTTTGCCTGTGAGGCTATAAAAATGACAATAGGGCTTTCAATCTCAAATCATGACGGTTGTTATTTCTTCGGAAACAATGGGAGTTGGAAAGAATTCCATATTCATCTCAAATGCCAGCAGCAAATTTCGAGTGTAGATAGACCAAACATTTTCAAACTAAATAAATAAATACATAAATAATGTACGGAAATCCTTATGGTTTTCAATTAATTTCAATACGCATTTGTTCTGAATATCTACAGTATTTGTTAAATTATATTAAGGGCCGTGTCTACCTCTATGGCCTTTTTTGAACGAATTAAATTATTTCTCTTGACTGGAGAATAAAATCAAAATTCTGGCTTCATATTATTGTAGCTAGATAATTGGTCTTTCATAATGTAATAATATGAAGCCAGAATTTTGATTTTATTCTACAGTCAAGAGAAATAATTTAATTCGTTCAAAAAAGGCCATATGGTAGACACGGCCCTTAAGAGTTAGAGACAAATTATTTGCTTTCAACGTTTTAAATGTAGCTAAATTGAAATTCAAAATGGCCAAGTTATGAGCTGTGTAACGATAAATTGTCAAATGGTGAATGCACTAATTAGTATAATACTGCAGGTTGATTGGAATGATCATTAATTGTATGTATTCTTGTTTAGCATTTCTGAACACAAATAAGCTATCCATTTTCGATTCGTCTTCTAAGTAAAAGATAAAATAAATAGAGCTCAAGGTCTTAGTTCTGTTCTTGTTTAATGTACAAAAGAAACTAGGTAGTCAAAACAGCAAGCTACTGGTACGTAACATAGAAAACCAAAGGAAATCTGACCACTTATGACTTAAGAGTGGAAAAGGATCCTTGGATCGTTTTGTCCTAATCAATAATATAAACAGAGATCTTGGTAGTTTGGTACACACTAAACTATGCACTCGTCGAAGAACCTTCACCGACATTGATAGTAATTTATGTACAAATAAACTAGAAAAGAGGTCCATTAATACGTAGGTATGCTCATATTTCATCTTCAACAAATCTACATAGAATATCTCTTGCTACTTCGACATTCAAAGCTTTTTCAAGACGATGATGATAATATTACGATGGATGGGCTCTTCAGTTTCACTTGTAAACCGACAAGATCAAGAAAATCAACCAAGCTGTGCACAAACTATCATAAAATGGAAAAGGCAATAAAGGCATGTTCCTTCTATCTCTGTGTGTTAATTTGGATGTACCTACACATTTCTTGTGTAGTTTTTGCTGCTTTACACAGAAAACATATTGGAGTCAGTCCGTGGGAGGGCATATGGCTAAGTGTGCAATGTAAAGCTAACCAGAGAATAAAAACCTTGCAATGATTTCAAAGATATAAATGATACATAGTGCCAGTAGCTGTTTGCAAAAATATCGATGACCTTACTTGTTATTTTGTTAGTTTGACCGGTATAATAAAGAGCATTCATTGATTCCATCGCTTTACTCATTTTTATTTGCAATTAGATGCAATAACGATTATTTACCTCGATAAAGAACGTTGGACGATAATTTTACAAGATGAAAAACCTGTAATTTTATAATCTTGGATTTTTTTTACAATTTTTACAATGAACAAGACTGGTACTCACAAAAAACCTCCCAGACAGCCCAAATCAATCCATTTATTACAGTCTGTATGCATTTGTTTTGTTATAAAAAATTAAAAAAAAATTGTAGTTATAAATTACAGAGACTGCTTTCAAGATACAAGGTGCAAATTTACTACCGATTCCTGCACAAATGATTTCCCTTTGACCTCCCATGTATGCGAGAACTCATTTCACAGTTCAACTTGAGCAAAAACATACTCATCAAATTTTTTTCGTCATAAAACACACACATATAGAAATATCTTATATCTAATTATAAGATCTTCCGGTGAATTTTACATGTTACTCTATCAAGTGTGCACTCACTCACGACTAATTCCAATCACTGTCACTCACAACAGACTCTGACGGGAAATGCATTTACCATTCAGTCAGAGACGCTATTTTTGTTTCGTAAGTAAAGTATGTTGAGCAATTTGAGTCGGCTCTTACTTAGTTCTTTCTAACGTGATTATGATCACATTGCATTGCAGGAACATTACGATACAAAGTGTAAAAGCTGCAGAGGATGAAAGTGTACATACTGTACATTGTACAAGTAAATAAATATACATATGCTTATGTTATGTGTTCATGACTCAAAATGATTCACAATTCACAACTGTTGTGTTGTTGCTCACATAACAGAAGAGGAAATTGGAACAAGTGAAAAGGCTTTTTGTATACAATGTTTTATAGTTGAATGTTTAATGGAGACGATTGTTGGTGTTTGCTACACGCCTACATGTTCCAAACGAGTCAACTAATGTTCTCTGAAGTAAAAAATATGTTGGTTATTTTCTGGGAATCCCTACATAGCATTACTAGGAGTATTAGCAAAGGCATGTAAACGTACAAAGATATTATTACATTAATGCACTAATAGTACCTAGTTAGTCTTACATGCATGCTACTAGCTACAGATACAATCATCCACCTCTAATACTAAAACCTAAAACCTCAATTACTCACATCACAACCTTTTCAAAATCATATTTGATACGCTATATACGCACAACACCAGGTTATGTTATTTCTGATGTGATTATACTTTGTTCTTCTATAACTACGTTGCAAACAGATTAGCTTAATTTACAACTACCAAGTCCATTGTTTTCAACATGTATGTATGTATGTATGTATATATTTTTATTCAGATATTCTCGTCGAGCTCTTGGCCCATAGAATACATCAAAGAAACACTAATTA
>JAQFYB010003600.1:0-18880 GCA_034694085.1 Pogonognathellus longicornis | reverse complement strand
TAGTACATACAATTACAGATACTATAATATAATCATCATAATTAGAAATGAATAATTAGTATAAGAAAAGTGTATTAGGTACCTATGTAGAGTAAATGAAACTACCTGAAATAAGTTACCTTGAAATAAATGTATCGTATAAATGCCAAAAAGTAACAGACTAATCGTAAATCTATGTATATAATCAAGTCGTGAGTAAATGTACATGTCACAATGTCACATTGTACAAGCATCGTATTTATGAACATGTAGCTATGTTTTTTAATTCACAGTACAGAATATATGTATAATATTAATGAAATCCTTTTGAAATCATGGAGTTACTTCACACAAAATATTTTAAGTAGCCAATGATTTGCTTTTCATTTACACACAAGTTTTTGTCAGACTGTTTTACATAAAGAAATGAAACATTGATCTTAATCTTAATCTTACCTATACATAAAATATTCTTTATTTAAATATTCTTATTAAAATTTTAAGTATGTTATCTTTAAAAATATATTCAGATGGTGCGACCATGTTAAAATATTTACATATAATATATAGTTTCCCAAGTATCCCCAGTGTACCTATGATAGGTACTTGTAGTGTAAGTACCTATGGGTAAGCAGTTAAGAATCCCAAACAATTGTTGTATTAAGTGTGAAATATTAATAATTACATCATTGCTTTAAAGAAATTAACCATTGTACAAAATTTTGTGGAGATGGAGTGGAGAAAGTTAATAGTAATAATGCACACAAGTTTAGAAAGTCAACTTTCTACTAGTATGTATGTAATAAAAATACTTATTTGTATCTTCAATATTTATTAACCCTTAATTGAAGACAAATAAAAATAAATAGCATAAATACCTGTGATACTATGTAAGTACAATAGTACATAAATAGAATAGACACGCATCATGCATGTAATACTACATAATAGAATAAAATAATATATTGATTGTTGCAAACATTTAATTAAAATTTATTGATACAGAAATAAATAGAGTTTAATGAGAAAAGGATCTAATGAACACTTTTGTCTATGTAAGTATACACATACAATACCTTCATAATTGCTAGTATCACCAATAGTACCTTTAGGTACTGTACATTATGTCTGAAATAAAAATAGTATGAACCCAAAATATGGAGATGCGTAGTGTAGTGTAGTACAATTTTTCAAAATACGCAATAATCGTCAGACAGACAATTAATTAATTGTAAAGACTCGTACATGGAAGTTCTGCAGTGGAGATTATAATCGTTTGTATTACAAAGTAAACTGTAAAAAAAGTTATACATGTTACATAATATTTGTAGAAATGTAAAGCGATTAGGTCAATACTAAAAATCTCAATTTAGTCTTTAGTCTATAAAATTTTGAAATTACAATTGTAATAATAACGCAGGTGTTTATGGTCTATAGTTCAATAGGTCTACACTCCACTCCAGTTTGAATGAGTTTTTGATGTATCGAATTTATTAATCATTTCACTTACAAAATACAAATGTTGAGGCACAGGAGGTGAAATCTGATTTTGACAGAAAAGTTACCATTACCACAACAAGGATCCAAGGGGAAAGTATAATGTAAAGAGATCGCATTTTCTTTACTTAATTTATTTTCTAACAATGTCAAAAATAAGTTTGAAATTGTAAATTATTTTCCCTAATAAAATTGATTGTGCACATGCATGCAAAATTATATATTTATAACGAAACTTAAAATTAAAGCATATAATTATAATTAGATTGATTATGTAAGTCACCAAAGCCGTATTTAGGGGGTGGGGAAGGGGGTATTTTGCCGTCCCCGAAATATATTTTTCCCGCCCCGAAATTGATTTCTGGATACGGCCGTGTAAGTCACAATAACTCTTATGTTCTAATTGAATTACTTGTTACAAAGTTTCAATTGAATTAATTGTCTTTTCATTGTACTATATCATAAAAATACAGTTTGGTAAAATAAGTACTAGCTTTTCATTTTTATTGAAATCTTCCGATATTTATTAGTAGTATTTATAAAACAGCAGAGCCTCTACAGTGTAAAATACACAGGTACAAGTCTACGTATAATAGTTTTGCTCTCACTCTCTTTAAAGTACCACACAACACAAACCTAAGAAATAAAACATGTACCTGAACCCAAAGCTATATAAATAAAAATTATATAAATACGAATGTGTCTATAAATAATGCAACCACGCAGCTTGTCATTGCTGTTGTAACTAGATGAAGTACGATTGAATGAATAAAATATTATAACTGTCAAAAATTAGTTTGAATTAATTTATTATAAAATTAGATTCAAATTGTTTTAGGCAAAGAATCATTTATTCGAATTCTCAGCATACTTTCGCCGATTCATTCTCCTTCGCACAATTCAAGTTTACATACTTTTGATTTCAATCTATGTACATTTGTGTTTAAGTTTACAAAAGACATGCACCGAGCAGATAAATAGGTAGAAACAATTTGTATGATAGACAATCTAATTCGTAAATATTATAGACAATTTTTTAAATGGATAGCAGTTTCAGTCTGCACTGTACAAACTTATTAACAAGTGGAAAGAGGAAAGACACGAACGGATTATAATAATATTTGATAGTTGAAATATTAAATTAGGTACATCTATTTACTTGAAATAATATCAAAAAGTCAAATCACAAATTATCTTCAATTGTTAAACACCTCCAGTAATATACACAGGACGGTTTTGATACTTGGCTGATATTTCCTTAGAAATTTCAGTTTGTAGCTCTCGACTTTGTTTTGTCAATGATTGGATTTTTGGTTTCACTTGTTCAACTTCTTCTTCAAGCTGCTTACATTTTAATGCTGCTTGTGTAGAAGAGTAATCCATTTTCTTGGCAAGTTTTAGGTTTTGAAGAAGGGATTCTGCAATTCGGGTCACGTACCTTTAATTCAAACAAACATGTTTAACACATTAAAACAGAATAATATATTAAGAATGTGTCGTTGCACGATAAACATTTTTAACATTTTCGGTATACCTTGTTGATTCACGAACAAGAAGAAATTGTTTGGTTTTTGCCTCAGTAAACATTGCCATGAGTTGACTTGTTTGAATGTGCAATTTTTCTAAAGTTTCTACACTAACCGAATCATCATGAGAAGCTAAAATCATTTCGTTTGATTTTTCATTTTTTGATTCGTCTATCCTTTGCATGAGAAATCCGTCCAGCTACAACAACCAATTAATAATAAAATATAATGAAAATACAAATCTACAATGTTGATAGAAATCTCATTATAATTGAATTCGACCTCGTATAATTCGTCAATAAAAACACTACGTGTTTCTGGATTTTCTAGCACACTAAGCGCTTCCTCATTTCTTGCAACACCACCTTCTAATCCATCTTCTTCCAAAACGATACCTGATTTCTCTAACTCAACAGAATCAATAGAAAAATCGATTTCTCCGGCAGCATCATCATCTACTGTAATTCCTCCCCAGTCGATTTCGCCTTTCAATTAATAAACAAATTATACCTACTGCAATGCTGCAAAGAAACAGAGTGAGTGAAAATAAAATATTTATTCGAATTGTATTATTACCTGTTTCTAGATTAACATCAGTATCCAAGTTTAATTCGCCGAAATCTATAGCACCATCTTCCTCTGGCACTTCCAATGATTCTTCTTCCAGGAAGCTGTCATTAGCAGCTGGCAGTTCGATTGTTAAAGGAGCTTCTCCATGTTTCCATTCGTACGTTGTAACGTTTCCGTTTTCTGCATTAGCAATAATCGAATTAAAAGAGTATTATTCGCAAGGCTATTTTCCATTATGTCACATTTTGGACTAGTATACAAACGTCAATAGAGCACAGCTTCACATATTTTATACAAAAGTTACCTATAACGAAAGAAACTAGTCCCACGACGGTTTTCTCCTCATTTTCAGTCATCCCAATTGTATTTTGTACGAATCTTCTATATATAGAAGTAGCTTCTTTCAAATCCTTAGATTTGTCTGCAATTTTCGTAAAAATAAGGGGCAATTCTTTATGCATTAAACTAATCAGTTGATTTCCAACAGCGGCCACAGACGGAGGTTTCACGTCTGGATTTCTAAAATCTGTATCACCGAACACAAGGCCTAATTGATTACAGCTCTGGACGAATTTTTCTCGCAAATCGTGGGCTTGTTTCTTATTGGAAGTTTCCTTCCTTTTACATTCAACTTGACTTTGTTCTGCTTTTGTTATGGATCGTCTCATCGCAGGAATTTCGTAAATAACATTACGGGCTAAAATGGATGAGCTTTCTATTAAATACAGATTGTCTTTTTTATAGCTTTTGAGAATGTCCTGCCAGTCCTTCATTCTTCTAGACCCATACATTCCAAACATATTTTTAGACTCCGCTTCTGTTTCTTTCAGTACTTCCACGATGCTGACGCAATGGTAGTAGTTTAAAGCTAAAGAAACACATGTTAATTATTACAATAGCTTTCAAATATATATTAAAGTACTTTCTTAGTAATTTCATATACAATTTCTACATACGAGAAGCTCCTAGAAGAATTTTGGCTATCATTGGATTTTCCGGCATATCTTTCATAGCATCGTTCATTTTGTTCCGAATAATAGCGATTTTTTCCGGCCATTCTTTCGTACAATGATGACGACTTACTAACCAGTCTAAAAGCCGATTAGCATGTATGTCAATAGGGATGCTCTGAAGGTCCTATAAATGACAAAATTCATTATCATCATTAAACTGCAAGTAAGACGCAAGAAGTATTGTCAAAATACCAATAAACGAATAAACGCAATTTTTTAAAAGTATGACAATCGGATATTGATTTTTAATTGCTAAAAATACAAATAGCTATAATATGTTACCTGTGTCATTTTTAAGATTTAATTGCAAACAATTATTTGCCAAACATATGGAATATTTTTCAGTTTCTGCGATTCCTGTTCACTTGAAAGTTGGAACTAATTGACACAATTTGAAATATTCCCCACAATAAGTCATAGGATATAGGACTCCACAACACACAACCTCAAGCAAGACATATGTGTTCAAAATGTACAGGGTGAGCAAAATTCTCTTTTATTACGACATCCAGCCCATAGAGCCTAAAGCTGTAAAGCTTCATCATAAGGACCAAAGCGAGGGCTTTGTGTTATTGTGCTTCAGTATTTATAATTTTATGGTCATTGTTCGTAGAACCCTGTACTTCCGGTTTATTCTTTCATAAAGAGCGACAAGTATAGAGGGATTTGGAATTGAGGCACCTAATGAGGAATTGTTGATAGATTATCCTGTAATATACAAGGTATTTTAATGAATTGAATGAAAGTTATAGTTTTTTTCAAAGTTCAAAGAAAAAGGTAAAAAATGTCCTTTAGTCTCAGTAGTCATTCTAGTGTAAGTTTCAAAATTACAAGTGGGCAGTACTCCCATTTCCACTCTCCTAAATATACAAACAGCTCTTTTTTGGGATTTGGGGGGAATCCAGGAATCGACTTTCCTCTCTTGTAGAATACATACAGAGGTCTGATTGTTTATACATATCTAGAATAAAACATGATCCACAAGTGTGCTTAAAAAAAATTATAAATTTAAAATTACATAATAATATAATTGTAAACTTTTTTCAATTTCAGTGCTTTCAATTCAACAGTTTCAGCCTCCATTCCGTTCATTGAAATTTTTAAGCTGTTTTTAACTTGTTCCACATTGGCGAGTCACACTGTATAAATTCTTGCCAACAATAAATGGATTAGAAAAAATTAGACTACGGCAGCGGCCTGCTTTAAAAATGTGGCGTATCAGAGAATCTGGTGTAGTGTAAAAAGTACACACAGAGCTGCAATGTAGAAGATAAAGGTGAGAAGCATTGATACTAAAATTACAAACACAACACAAACACACTAAAGGCAAAGGTATTCTATTTTGGACGTATTTAGTGATTTTGTGTTGGATCGGATCGTTTCGTCGCATCTTTCACATCTCTCGCTCTGATCTCCGTCTTTTGGTCCGTGTGCTGCTGTTTGGTTTTTGTTGTGCGTGTCCTGAGAGTCTGTCTGTGGCGGTCCTTCTCCTTTCATTTCCCATTCAATCAACATCGTCTTTATTTGGGAGTTCTGTTCATAATAATAATCAAAATTCATGATCTTTTCAATGGATTCGCATCCCAATCAGTCCCTGTAAAGAATTCGTAAGTAATTATCACTAATTATATTTATTTGCAACAATATTCCATATTTTCCACTAATTTTAATTATTTAGTCACCTAAGAATGAAGTGCTCATTATGTTCAACATAATGTTATTATTATACCGAAGAAGAACTCAGCTTTTTGGATAGGCGTAAGATTGACCATGTGTTTTGATTTATTCTCTGCCCCTTTCTGATGTCTGACACCTGAATCTGATATTAGAAGATAATACGATTGTTTACATTGTTTGTTGTGTATGCACCTATTTTTATCATCTGTTTGTTTACAGTATCGTATTTAAACAATGGGATGCATTTACAATTAATGATAATTAATTGATTAGTTTTTAGATAGAGAAAACAGATGTAATATATTGTTAATTAGTCAAATATAATGGTAGCGAATTTATTATTCAATCTTTCCGATCTCTATTTGGTGTTGTCTGCCGTTATCAGATGTGTTTGTGCTTACTTCAGCGAATCAGTATTGGATTATTGATTATTTTTATTTTTATATAGTGATCTCATGTAGAAGTAGTTTGTTTTGTCATTTTTATTATATTATAATATGTTAGTCATTTGTGGCTGTATCCTAACTTCGTAAGTCAATATTCTATTACGGCTTGTGTTTGTATTTGGGTGTTGGATCAATAGTTCCACATATTCCTCATTAGTTTAATAGCATGCTGAATTTTTTGCAGTTAATCAGTTTAGTGGCAGCAAGCAATGAATATCTTGATAAAATTGGTTGGATTAAAGTAAATCTGTGTTGCCTGTTATGTGATGCCTCCAAAAATTGGTCCAATGTTCCTAAAGACTATGCAGGCGTGTCTGACCAGCTGACAGTGGTGTGAAAGAAGAAAAATGTATTATTTTGAACGAGGACATAGTGATAATGAATTTGTTTTACGTACCTGTTGTATTGGCATAGGACATTTGCCTATTTCCAGAAAGTGACAAATATATTTATATTACGAAACAAAATATGTGATTGATAAGTTGGATCAGATAGTTTACATGGGTAGAACATGAAAAACAAATCTGGAACATAAGAGGAACTACAAAATACAAATAGTATATCTATAAAGTGGAACAATGATTCCGGTGTTTTCCCATTCTTAACTTTTAGGAACCCTAATTAGGAATAAGATGTATATTAGCAATTTAAGGTTAAGTTAAGGTTGACTTTTGGATTTGCGAATTATTTATTATTAATATCAATTCCCTCCAAAGAGGCTGTCACATTGTTATGTAGACATTTACTTGATTACAATTCATATCACTACATTGGTATTGCATTACTTACTAGACAGTATTAGTATTTATATAATTATATAAAGCAACATATTATTATTTGTTTCATGTTTTCTTTCATTATAGGTACATAATAATATTATTATTTATTGATGCATAACTTTTTTTTCTTTCAGGACTCTTAACACGGAGAAATTTTTTAAAGAAGCAAAGTTCTGTACCGAATTAGGTTAAAAAATCCTTTGCTTCTAATGCGTTAGTTTCAATGCAAATCATTGAAGCAAATTACATTACGCCGAAATTTTACAACTAATGATTAAGCTGTTTAAACAATTTTTGTGGACTCTTCAAGTTGAAACGGAATACCTTCACCTACAATACAATACACTGATTGAAGCAATTCAAGTTTAACGACAAGAAAGACGTATTTAAGTGTCTCTCATCGACGGAATCTACAAGCGCGCTTAATCTATATATAAGAGATGGGACATTATTTGAACAAGGAAAAATGACATGCCAACTTTTCCAGAACGAAAATAGAACAAACCAATATTAGCGTAATTACATAACACGTAAGTGCATAAGAATTATTGGAACAATATTTCAATTTCCTGTTTTCCAAAATATTTCAAACTTTTCATTGTAAACCTTAAACTCACACGTTCACTCATAACTAAAAGAGATTACGAGTTATTATTAATTCATAATCTGATAGAGAGATTGAGATTGAAGAGGTTCAGTGACTGTTCAGTTTCATTTATTTTGCTATTTTGCAACCATTTTAGAATAGGTTGTTTATTATGTTAAGCCATTCGCGATAAAAATTTATTACTGTACCTACAAATCCCGTAATATAATATTTTTAATTGTTATTGCATGTCCAATCTAAAGCAAAACAGGAGTCGCATCACATTATTCTTTATGTAATGAAATTAATATTAATGTTCTGTGGAGTGATACGCACATAGTACATGTTTTAAAGCTATATAAAGATACGACACTCACAATTAGTACGTTAAATGAGATTTGTTCAGTTATAAAATAATTATAAAATTCCATATGGAAAATAGCACTAATGTACTATATAGTTTACGTGTATGTATTATCGTGCATGCTGAGTGCTGACACAACATTATTCATGTACATACTGTGTACTGCACTTCAATTTTAAACTTGTACTTTCGGTATTATTATGATATTCTTAATGTGATATGAAAAACCGTGCGTCAGCACTAAGCACACCATTAGCCATAGCCACTATAACAGCTCAATACACTATAAACCATACAAGTAATAATATCGTTGAGCTGATAGCGATAAGTCGTGGTGATCGGTGACATTGAGCTACACTAGCACTACACTGTTATTTATATAAATTGTTGCAATATTTAAGTCCGGTGAACCGTGTTCGTGTTAATGGTTTATGGAATTGTCAAGTTAGAAGTAGGGTCTTATTATTAATGTTATATATTATGTAGGTATTCAACTAATTATGATTTCTCTTTTAAGCATCTAGAGTCTAAAGTCTAAACGTAGAGCTAACGTATAATAGGTAAATTACTGTAATTAGTTCATGTGTAGTTAGGTTTTGTTTTATTTGGATTCTACAAACGTGAATGTTAATTTGTGTTTGATTTCTGGTAGCTTTACTTCGTATTTACTGTTTGTGCTTTACCTGTTGCCAAGCTTTTACTGTGTTCATCATTGTTTTCATTTTGTATTTACAGGTAGAAAACGCGCATAAAATCATCAAATGTCATTATGGACAGTGAGCGTATGCGTTTACTTTATGGGGATAGAACATCCCCGAATTCTGGCCCCAATTCATCGCCTAGAGGAGGATCACCATTAAATCGTACTGTCAGCAATCCGCACTTTTCGCCTACGCCAACATCCCCACACAACGTACAGAATTTGCCGCCACCTCCAGGATTGAGTTTACCCAATACATTTAATAACCCGAACGGTCAATTTCAATTTCCTCAGACTCCTGCGCCAGGATTTCAGAATTATTGTCCACCGCAGAATTTGTATAATCCACAGTTTCCTCAAGCTTTTCACAATGGAATGGGACAAGGTGCACTTCCACCCCAGTATCCCTTCTATAATCAGTCTCATTATGGTCATCCGATGTCACACCTATCTCATCATAATGTGTATGCTTCCCCGGGCCCCGGAGGCAATGATTTGGAATTAGATCACAGCATGAATTTGGTTTTGTCTTCAGTGCCTCCTTCAACGGTCAATCTCAACAGAGATATGTACAATAGTGTTGGTTATTCTCAACCCCAGACACAGCAAACCAGTACTGCCAATAACAAACAATATGTTGATACCAGCACTGTTATCAAGCCAATGATTGAAAATATTGTAGGAGCTATGTCAATGTCCAATGGAACTTACACTCACTTTGGTCCAACTTTTTCTACTGCAGTGACTACATCTTCGTCGTCACCTAATATGCAGAGGCAGAGCATCAGTCAGAATTTTTCAATGGAGTCAATTGTGCAAGCGGGACAAAATGAAGTTCCTACCAATGGTGGAGATGAAAATGTATTTGTAGATACGTCTCAATTGCTACAAATTGTTACACGAATGAATGAAGTTGGTGTATTTCCTGCTGCTACATCACCCGTATTAGTAACTGAAAAGTCTTTAACGCATACTCCTGTGCCGACACAGATGATACACCAACCTGTTGTTTCGAATGGAAGTGAATCACCTGTAAATGTTATTAGTGCCCCTGTAGGACAAAGATCGACCACACCTAAGGATAACATCAATGCAGAAAATGTGTCCAGGCCCCAAACTCCAGGGGTTAGTGTGTTTCTTTTTTTATTGGGCTTTAAAATTTTGAAATCAGACAGAAAGTTCTTAGCAGGTTGAATTTTACCTGAAGGGAAAATCAATGTCTAGCAAGAGCCTAGCATTTTTGATTAATTTTATTTCCCATAATATTAGTCAGTATTTTATATATCGACTTTTAAAATAATGCAGGCGGATGATACATTGTCTTGTCTAGTATAATAATAATTTTTTAAATAGCATGGCAAGCCCTACAATTATGTTATCGAAAAAGAAATTAACCTGTGCATTGCGAATGGTTTGACTAAGGAGCAACAATACTTTTTTGATTTTTAGAAGCCGTCTTATCTTGAAATTTTAACGAAAAATGGGCCAAAGGGAGGTGCAGCAACAACTGTCTTCCGCAAAGCATCATCAACGTCGACATCACCATCGCCTATTCCATATTCAACGTCATCTTCCACAAATGGAGATTGTAGCAATCAGACTTTTAGCTCCCACGGAGCGAATAGAAAATCAGGCGAATTCATGACTGGTTCTACATCCTCAACGGCTTCCTCATCTTGCGCATCAGCTTCTTCCAGTCCAATCACGAAACCTAAGTTGATTTCGTCCAACTCTTCTCCAGCATTTTACCAGAAGGGTAAAGAAAACTTTGGAACAATGTCCGGCAATTCATCTGGTCACAATTCGAAGCCATCAACCTGTAAAAACACTCCAGGATCATCTCCAGTACATGCGCTTGGAACTGGAACTGTGTCTAACTCTGCTACTAATGTACAACATGGTCAGAAGCACAAATTGTCAGCACTGATCTCCAATGAGCAACAGCGGAAAGTTCTTATTTCATCGCAGAATCAGCACGCGTCCAATGGTAAAGCAAACAAAACGACCAAAAGACCGTCTCAACCGAATCAGTTTGAGTTTGAGATCGAAGATTTAGATGAAGACCAGGATTGTAACACTGGTTCGAATACCAGTTATGGTTGGAAAACTGCTGGTGGCAAAGGAAAACAGCTTCAAAATCACAACAACAATAATAGTATACACAATAGCACCAACAACAAAAAGCAGCCAATTCAAAATGAAGTTTGGACACCTCAAAATGCACATGGATTTACAAATAATGCACAGCCTTTACAGCAACACTCATGCAATAATAATAATACCTCCTCAACGGAAAAGAAGCCTGTAAATTTGACTAGCAGTACCTCATCAGGATATGTGTCTAATTCAAGTTCTGCAGGATCCATGGGCTCTGGTGGAAATCAAAGTGGTGGTACTGGTGGTTCGGGTTCTGCCCAAGCATCCAGGAAAACACGGGACAAAGAAAAGCCTAGAAGTCGCAAGGAAGGTATGATCATATTGAAATTAACTCTGGTGGTATGATGCCGGAAAAATTAAAGTGGGGAGGATTTTATAGAAATAATGTGATTTGAAAAAAGTTTTAGTAATAATTATTTTATATTTGAAAATCATACTTTTTATTATATGAAGTGCATTGGAGTCAGAGATTTCCTTAGGACATGACTATCACTTCCTAGTAAAATAGTGTAGGCAATCGTACTATCCTACCTAACTGATTTTATTTGTTCATTTCTTAGGTCGAAATTGCGTGGTTCGAAGGATTGAAAACCTTACTAAAGTTTGGCTAGGCCACTTGGTTGTCGCTGTTACATGGCTGTGGAGTCTCGTTTCGGACGTAACCATTCTCTCATTCTCACTTGGTTATGCAAAGTAAGCCCAACTTTGTACACACCATTTTATGCCACTATCATACGAATAATTAATTAAGCTTGACGAATTGTCTTTAAAAAACGTTTTGAAACTTTTAGACTTCAAGACTTAATTTTATGGTGGCAAGTCAACGCTATGCCGACCTGCCGAGTTAAATTTTACCGTCTCAAGGAAGTTACAGTGGCGATGTTTAAAAAAATGAAATGGAAAGGTTTTGGTGGGAAGGAGAAAAAGCCTTCGGACGATGGGAGTTTCAAAATTGGTGCCCCTGGTCGTGAAGAGAATGACGACTTACTTTCTCTAATGGGACCTGAACGTAACATTACACTGCCAGGTAATGGAGACGAAGCTCTGAAGAGGTTGCATAGTGTTAAAGGTCAAGATCCATACAGGTAAATCTTTTTTTTTAATCTCTAATTATAATTTTATATTAGTAAAATTCTTTTTAAAGTAACAATGACTTCTTTTTAAATGGTTAGCATTCTTGGAGTTAGAAGTGATTGTTCAGATGAAACGATTCGTCGATACTACAAGAAACAGGCAGTATTGGTTCATCCGGATAAAAATTTAGTTCCTGGAGCTGAAGAAGCTTTCAAGATTCTTGCTAGAGCATTCGAGTTAGTAGGAGACCCTGTAAAAAGGGTCGAGTACCACCAAAAACTTCTGCAAGCTCAAGCTCAGGAAAAAGTTTTTGGTGACATTGGGAATCTCTTTGAACAACTTCGAAAGAAAATGGAGGCAGCCTCTAGTTCTATCCGGTATTGTTGATATATTATACACTTCCAAAAAAATTCAAAATCGTATCAATGTTAGTGTTAGTAATGTTTGAACATTTTTCAACATGGTTGTATGGTTTTAGGTGTACAAAATGCAATTCTCGTCACAAGAAAAATCGAACAGACCGACCTTTATTTGCTGCACGTTTTTGCTCTCAATGCAGAATTAATCATGCAGCAAGAGAGGTATAATATATTGATTGCTAAATTGATTGAAAAATATATGGTGTATTCCCAGTATGCAGAAGTTATGGCTTGTCGTCGTGTATATATACACGAATACACGATGACAAGCCTTAACCTATGCCCAGTAAGTAGGCCATTGGTAAATAGTTTATTATATTGGTAACAGGGCGATCTTTGGGCTGAGAGAAAAGGACTGTTTGGCTGGTCTTGGCATTATTTCGCTTGTATGGATAACCACATCTGGGAAATAAACGAATGGGCAAAATGTCAAAAGAAAAATCTGCAGCATTTAAAAGCGGATTCGCATAGTGTGATGTATCGACTTGTAGCTGGAGCTGGAAACGGAAACCAAAACTCTCAAGGACATGGTGGTGGGAACAACGAAGATCAATGCAGTGGAAATATCGATCCAGATAATGACGATTGGGATTCATTGATTAGTAATTTGTGCAAGGGTCCAAGCTGTTCATCGAGTAGAAATGGTGCTAATCATCATCACACTGGGAACGGTACTTGTTGTGGAGGAGGAGTTGGGGGTTCTAGTGGTACCGGTGGTGGTTTTAATTCTGCAACTGGTCGGAAACGTAAAGGCAAGAGAAAGTAAAGTAAAAAAAGTTACGTGGCTTCTTCTGGAAGACCTTTATAAATATACTAGATAGCGGATTGAAATATACATACAACTGTAGGATTGTATTACATTATTATTATTAGCACTGTTGTTCTACTTGTAGGTAGTGAGTATCAATTTAATCAACTATGAAACATTTACATTTTGTACAAGTATTTAATCCTGAGAATTAACTAAACATCACCGGCAACAATAAGAAAAGGCACACACATTGTCGCTGTTGGTAGTACAGTAAATACTTATGATTGATGATAGCTGGAGACAGCAAGTTAACTTTGTTTTTAAAAGTCTCGCAGAAGTCAGCATTATGAGATACGCGTGTGTTTGTAATTCGACAGATTATTATTCCTACCGTAATTTGGAGAATATGGCTATTATCCCGTTAGTTAACTTTTTTGAATGGTTTAGTTTAGCGTTAACGTCTAATCTGCCACACGGTTATATTGTATCTTTGTGCACAAAATGAATTTTTGCAATGAAGTTATTTAAATACGCCAATTAACCTTTGTAGAGATAAGAGCTGTTGCGGTTGTAGCCTCTTTACCGAATTTCAAGTTAGGAGTTAGTACAGTGTTGCAAATAAACCGATAGATAAAATTAGTCCTCCTACATTCAATGTTTTTGAAAAAGTGGTTAGCTAAAATAATTATCAGTAAATTATTCGTCTTATAAGCAAGTACCTTGCCAGCTCTTCATGCTACTGTTGCGTAGTTGCACAGTGGAGTAGAAAAGTACATACACCCTTACATAAAAAGAATACCTACTAATTTTCCCTACTATCGATCGTGTGATTCAAAATCCGATTTGAAACGTACTATTTAGTTATAGTAAGTTGTGAATGTTTTTGAATTTTGAAAGAAGATTCTTAAGGCTAGTCTAATTTGGTTTCGGTGGAAATGCGACTTCTTCAAACTTCCTGTAGCTTCCTTTTCTCGTTCTAACTAAAATATATAAAATATACCTCACTGCCATTGTAAATGGCAGTAATTTACCTAGTAAGATTTGATGAACTTATCAATTTAGGATAGTTTTTGATCTTGTGTGAAAGAGGACAACGAGAAAGACATGTTGTTTAATGGTAACCGGTTTTTGCCTATAAAGTAATATTTACAGACGGGAGAAAGTGTAAGAAAGCCATATTGCATTAACAAAAGGAAATTGTAATTGTAATAATTGTATGTAGTGTTATTTAGTAATAATAATTATTGTTAGTGACAAATTTTTAAAATTAATTTTATTGGTTTTGCCCAGTAGAAGTATGTTGTACGTTGTACTCTGGAGAATAGATATTGTATTATTAGTACTGTTTTTTGAAGTATTTAAGCCAGCAGTTCAGTAGCAGTTTATAAATATCATGTTGTAATAATTTCTATTGTGCTAGAAATTAGTATAGACACAGTCTCGTGACATTTTTACATGCCATACGTTGTACTGGTACTAGTAGGCAAACTTGCAGAAAAATTCCCGAGATATTGAGAAGACTACAATGAGCTCCTCGCTGTCTGAGATTTAATGAAAGGCCTGTTGTTGCTTTCTTCTGACATTTTAAAATGACATTCTGTCTGATACATAAATGCTACAGATATTTACTGATTACAGTCCATGATGATTCTATTTTGCTTGAAAACATATTAGATACTATAGACTACAGTTGTAATTCTTAAGAAATTTAATGAAAATGTTGTTTACTTCAGCTGCAAATTTTAAAACAGATAATAATAATAATATTATACTGCACAAGTAAAGTTAAAATTTCATATACTAAAATGATAAATCCTGAAGATGATACGACACAAATATAAAAAGTCAGATTAAAATTAGTAGTCCACTAACTACACACAGACACACACTCGAATAATAACATTATACTCAAACTCAACTAACTACGATTTACGACATTGTTCTAAGCTAAAAAAAATGCCGACCGACGAAAGACGAACCCGAAAAACTACACATAATATATATACCATCCTTTTAAAAACAATTTACCACTTGTACCTAATGATTTATCTTACCTATAAATGGTCTGCCATTTAAACATAAAAGCAATATTGTAGTGACCTACTTATGCAAATCTAAAAATTACGTTAACTGTTATAAAAGCCGAAGAATGCAATTTAACTGTAAAGAAAGAAAGTATAAAGTCCGTATTTATTTAAAGTTTCAAAAGAAAGTCAATACTAAAGGATAGCCGTACATATGTACATACATAAATCATTAAGGTTTAGCTCTAGAGAGAAAACGACGAAACGAAAAGTTGATGTGTGTATCTATAAATGAAAGAGACAGATATTGTTAATTAAGGTTTGAATATTATAAATGAATATTAATGTATAACCTGAGAATCCGTTTATATTCATGTTTACAAGATAAAACGTAAAAGAGACACGGAGCTACATTTATTATGATTATTGTTATAACGAACTGAAAAGTATTAATTAACCCGTTTCCGTTTTCTAGTTTTGGTTATTTACACACAATCCCTATGATATAAACACACACGTGTTTGCGTGTGTGGAAATTCGGTGTTTAGCTGTAATTAAACACACAACAAGTTATCTTTTGTGAGTTCTTTTCGTGTACGTGTGTGTATGTGTAGACAATAATGTTAATGTTTTACTCAGCACCGACAAAAGAGTCTCCTTGTGTACTTGTTCATTGTGTTCGTAACAACGTGACTAGAAAAGCAGTAGGATTAATCTTACAAAAACTAAGTTAAGTAAATGTGGACATAACATACTAAATGATTGTAGTTTCTTGAAGCTCTTATTATTTACGTTTAGCAATTGTCAAATTGTCATTTATTTGTATTTTAATAATGATATACATAATGTGTAGTAGATTTATCTGAGAATCTAGGGAAGTTGTTTACGTACCTACATAATACATACATACAACATTCTTGCAGCAGCGACTTCTTTACAAAAAGCTTTGTATGGGCTTTCGCTGTGTTTACAAACATAAGTCTGCATGTGTAGTGCTACTAGTGTTAGTGTTAAAATCTATTAATATAATACTACTGCCTAAAAAATTGACAATTTGACAAGTAGAACGCGCCTTATGTGTGTGTTTTATGTTTTTCTTTACGTTAATTGATTTACGACATACTGCTGATGTAGAAATTAATAAGTTCACTTACTGTATTCAGTCAGTTTGACCTATATATATACTTTAAAGCAAACTGTGTGTATGTGTGTGGCTCGTCGAAATATTATTATTATTATTACATTGATATTTCCTATATACATATTATAAATACTGAATATACACTATGGAGTAGATTTTCGAATGTATTTTCATTATGTACGCAGCGTCTTGTATGTGGGAGTATAGTATAGTATACTACTATATATAGATGCGTCTGTGTTTTCATTACATTTTACTTATTGTTATTATTATTATTATTACTTATGTATTGTGAGTTTTCAGTCTAATGTTGTTCTACTATACTGTACTGCTATGTAACACTGTTATGTAACATTATTACACATACATATTATGAATGTAAGAAATTTTCAAGAAAACTCGCTTATTATTACTTAGATAGGTATTATTGTATTATTAATATGCTCGGTTATATTATACTATGTAATATGTTATGATATCATAATATAGTTTCAAATTATAAGTTTCATTGATGTATTTGTGTTGTAAGTTGTAATCTTGTAAGTAAATGTCTTATACTTAAATACTCTGCCTTGTCTTTTTTGTCCGAAAAATTTGCACTTTATTAAAGCTATGTACTTAACATATCTTTGCGCTTGTGGAAACAGTTCGCGGAACATTGAAAGTACTTTTTCTCCATCCTTTTTCATATCATTTGATTGATGTTTCAATTCGTATTGTTTTAATACACGGGGATTGATGATATACCTTGAGTATAGTTGGTACTTGAAAAATTTTACATAGAAAGCATGAATATTAATGTTTTTTGGAAATTGATACATAGGTGCATACATGAGTTGATGTTCATAGTGTCTCTATTTAATATATACACATCAAATTTTGAAATAATTATATACAATGGCAAAAATAAATATAAAGATGAATTTGCAGTTTTAGCCTGAGATATTGATTGTGACGATACACAAGTGGAAAGTGTCTAACGCTTGCGTTTTTTGATACAGTAATCGATTATGAAGCATTGTTGATAATAAGGAGAATTAAAGACTTCACGGATTTTTGGATCGCCTTTTTTATTTACGGGGTTGTAATTTAGAGTCTTATTGTCCAATTTGCATTCAAATTGAACTCCTTTGGGAACACTGACAATAGCTTTCCAAGTTGGAGAATCTTTCCAATTAGCAAAGTTCAGGGGCCAGTTGTAGTATCCAAGGTCTGATGATCGTGGAATCAGCTTTTTCTTTGACAGGTAATAATCAACCCTTAAAAATGAACACAAATTAATAATCAGGTAAGAAATCCAGGTAAGTATAATTAACTTTTTGATTTTTGAAAACTAACCAGTCTTTTTCATCAGTTTCCAGCCTGTCACTGAAATCCAAATAGCCTGATACCTCATGTCCTTTCTTGTTGACATCCCGGATAAATATAATCGTCGACATACGTTTATTTCGATTATTAGGTTCACGAAGATGTAAAGCTTTCATTAAGGGACAATGAATGTCCTCTCTGTTGACTAGATCACAAGCAAAAATTACAGCTCGAGGTCCTTTTTTCAGCTCCAGGCGTATTTGAACCAGTTTTTCGAATTTTGCTTTATCCATTACTTCTGGAACCCTATACCAATACATTTGTATATCCATTTTATTCTTTTGTCTCGGAAAGATATCCAACTCATAAATTGTTCATACCGGAAACCTAAAGAAGCGATTGTCCGGGGCACATCGTCACTTTCTAAATAAAACCGGTCCTTCCAAGTAACGTAACAGTCCAAATAGTCTGGAAGAATTATAAAAAAGTCAGTTTATGTTAGCTAAAGTTATGAATCATTTTAGTACATGCACGATGTGATATGGTAAAAAGATCACCTTCATAGTCTTCCAACTCTTCCATATCGGGTTGTTTGAAGACAGCAGGAGCTACATCTGGAATTTCTCCACTGTATTTTTCTATTTCGATTATTGAAGCAGACTTCATCATATTTGGTATTTAAGTGTGTGAAATCGAGAGATCGATTTAAAAAAATGCAGTGAAAGCGGCGAAAGTATTAGGTGAGAGCAATAATAATATTTAAAAGCAAGGACTGTGTACAACTGTACAAGTGTGATGAAGTAAAAATATCCGGTTTATCTTAACTTAGCTCTTATGTTTTCAAGAATTTTAATCATTTCTTCTATAAT